>JACXGJ010000170.1:0-67635 GCA_016801105.1 Esox niger
AGTTGTGCTAGTGCATTTCAGATTCATCCCATCACAGTTTGACTTATACAGTTGTGCTAGTGCATTTCAGATTCATCCCATCACAGTTTGACTTATACAGTTGTGCTGGTGCATTTCCGTCACCAAACACTTAGACCCCTTCTGCTAAATAAAACATCTTGTTGCCAGGCACCTGTACATGTTCTCAAAGCATCGAGGGAGCAAAAGAGAAGAAGCGTCCAGGTTAAGTTGTTTGAAAGGCCCGGTATTAAGAGGCATTTTACACTTAAGAAGTTGGTTTCACTGGGTTTTTTGTTTCCCCTTATTGATTGATGCTCAACTATCAATGCATAATAGAAAAGCACTCAGAGCAAATGCAGGGTTATGGCCTTGGGAGGCAGTCAGCAGACGAGACTACAGCCCAATGCCATTATTGCCCCATAAAAGATCCCCTGGGAAGACCGTGGTGTTCAGATCAGCACACACCAAATACCCAATTAAAAAAGGCTTTAAATTCCCTCCTCTTTCCCGGTCAGAAATCAATCCGAATTCAATCTATTCGGCTAGGATTCCGACAGAGCAGGTAATTGCCCATAATCGGTCAGCTAGGTGACAACAGCTTAAAGGGGAGACACTAATACAATCAGGTATTTTCTTTCAACACTCGTCCTACTGTAGCTAGGCCCAGGCTGGCTGTTTAAAAGTCCATTTTGTTGTCGTCATCTGAAAATGGATATAAAGTTACGCGCAAGTCTTCTGTCTGCAGCGCTTGAAGGTGTTCTCTGAAAATTATGCTTTCTATATTACCTTTTATGAAGTTTGAATAGGTGTGATGAGCAACAATATAAAACAGATAATAAACAAACAGTTTTCACCCGATGCATTTTGTTTTCTCGTATTCTGACAGATATTTGGATCGTAATTTTTTAAAGAAATGTTTTTCTTAATTGCAAAAAAACAAAAACACAATGCAATTACTTCCTGATTTATATTCAGTCCACTGAAACTCTGCCCATGGATATTAGAGTCTGAACATCAATGCAATGTTTGACAGCATGATGTTCTCCCCTGGTTCTCTTTTCCACCGCCACCTTGTGATTCAGCTCCAAACGGAGCGTGTGCTGAGAGCAGAGTGGGCGGGTAAAGAAGCTATCTTGCCCGGACAATTACGCAACATGAAGGGGTCAGCCTAGGGGGTCAAGGGTCACCAGCAGAAGGCAACCATTAATGGATCTCTCAATAAAGTGGAAGCTAATATTACGTACAATCCAGCCTGACTAGACCCATGGAGAGACAGTGTCTTGTATTAGGCATCAGGCAAGGCAGACTGGCTCTTCAATTTGCCTTTTTGGGATGGGCATAGACTCGCAGTACCTGAAAACAATCAAGCTGTTTAGTGTATTGTTATCCATCACGGCTCAAGAATCCTGTTTTTTACGCATCGTTGTTCATCAGATATGAAAACATCCAATGGCACGCAGCTTTTAAAAATCTGTTTACTTTTCTCAAAACAACTGCTGTACACAGACAGATGCTGATTTCTATTTACTTTCATAGGTCATTACCTTGACCTTTCTTCTGTGTTGAACTCGTGTGCCCACAAGCATTTTTTATGAGAAACAAATAGTGAATTAAATGTAAGTAGCCTCTAAAATCAATATCACTATTCCATAAAAGCCAGTTAGTTTCATGGTGAAAGTTCATTTATTTAAAAAAAAACTGCTGTAATAAGTGTAAATGTAAAAAAACTAAACAACTGTGAATTTGTTTTCCCCCCACAGAAATACACTTGAGACGATGCACACAGCACCAACCAAAAACTTGGTTCCTACTAATACTGTCCATTAGGTGGCGTGTAATACTGCCATTTACCGTGTACAGTAGTCTACTGGTAGACACAGCAGGATCTCGTCACTGCTTTATCTCGGCATCTAGATCATGTTTTCCAAGGCCAGAAATGACCGAGACATTAACAAAACAGCTACAGCCGACCTCTATGGAAAAGTAATGAACAATACACATTTGGAAAGCACTTCATTTTGTTTAGAAATTACACAATGAGCAGTCGTAGGTCTCAAACAAATCTTTCTGTGAGTGATTTCTCTTAGAGGGGGGCATCTTCGACCTTCGGTGAATTCACTCTAATGACTTATACTGCATCTGTAAATAATAATTTCTGTCAAATTAGATTTTAACCAGCCATCGGTACACCTCTCAGATCTACAGCAAGCACCGGCGTAGCCTAATTAGCTGGTTAATATATTAAAAGTCATCAACGCTCAATTTGATAATTACACACCGATCGTATCCTCAATAATCTAAGCAAATGCATTTTCATATTGTGACTGATAGTTCTTCAGCTCTTGTTAGAAATGATTGCCCCACTGTTAATCTGCGGAATGTAACCCTTTCAGGTTTTCGCCGTGTTCTCATGTGAACGTAGCTTCATTTAAAGCCACTCTTTTGTCAGTATTAATCTAAATGTAGAATTTTCAATGCCGGGAATGTTTTTGTGAAAACACATGCGAACTATGTGTGCCAGACTAAGTATGAACGGATAGCAAAACAACTACAATTTATCGGACCTTTATCTCTGATTATACCCGGTAATACATGCACTGCCGTTTATGCAGGCTTTTTATAATGGCCCATCCACTGGCAGCTCGCGGTGTTTCATTTCAGATGGAGGCAGTCGACATGCCGGTCCTTGCCACATTTGGGTTGCTCTAACACGCTCAGCTGAGCTGTAGTACCACTTAAGTGGCCGCTTTGGGATGGGGGTACTGCCGGTCGGCTTTCAAAGACAATCTTACAACTCTTCAGATCCCTCACGCCAGGAGTGTGTTCCCCAATTCTTTAAGTCCATTGTTTAAGACGGAAAATGTGGAGATGTGTGAAAATGAGGTGAGTAATGTTTAGGACCAACGTTTAACTGGACCAGGCTGTGGATTTATACTGCATTGTTAAAACATTTAGCAGGCAGATGAATCCCTGGAGAATGTCTTTATTAAGTTAATTCTCCATTGACAGCTGAATGCTGGTCTGGCCATCCAGCACGTGATAGTCTGTCTGTGCAGCTGCTGAGCGTTCTGTCCTCTCAGTGGGACTTGAGGAAAGACCTAAGGACATGAATGGGACAAGACACACGCCCCCTTTCTATGGAAATCCCTGTCATGCCCCGAAGGCGGAAAGCTAGCCCCCCAACACCCAGCCCCTATATTCCCATGTCCAACGTCCACTCATCGCTTTCTCATTGACTCCTCTCAGAGCTCGTCCTCTTGTCCTCCAATTTATTCCCCCACCGACTGTTTTTATTATTTTAATTAATCAGGATCGCTGCACCTGTCTGTCACTGTCTGAGTGCCTCCGCCGCCATTCAGTGCCACGGAAAGTAATTAAAGTGCCTTGTTGCAAGGCATGCTGGGGTTTCGTTAGGGGCAGAGACGGTGGCGGGCTGCGTGATGCCGACATGATTAATCGGATCCAGATGCGAGGGCTTTCATTAAACAAGCTCTGCCTTCTCTACAACGCCATCTCGGTTCAACCAGAGGCGTCCCGGCAGAGAAGGGGTTAATAACAGAGTGCTGGAGATGTTTGCGGCATGTTAAACCAGTTGGCATCAAGACACGCAAGTGAATGTGTGATTGGGAGCGGACCACCAGTCTCGGCTTGGCAATGTGCCGCCTTCCGCTTCACGTCCTTATTTTGAAGTCATTGCTCACAATTTTGATTGCGATCATCCGCCGGTCACCCAACGCAATCACATACTGAAGCACACTTTGATGGCTTAATAGCCCTGCGTTATAATAACGTAAGGCACATAAGCACCTTCAGGTTGACGCATAAAATAAAAACGCGTTTGGCGCGAACGTTAATGGAGTCTTACGGGGAAAACTCGGACTCATAAATGCCACCATCCGCGGGACTACGGCAGGAAGGAATGGACAATCAGAGCGCCCAGGGAACCCACAGGGATGCATAACACTGCGGGGACTCCGGGAGCGCCCCGTCTAAGTGGAGGCCCGGGGTCTCCTGCGGCATTATGGGTAATGATCTGCATTATGAAGCATCAGAGCACTTTGCGATGGTCCCCAGGAGGTTGGGTCTTCTCTCTGGCACTGTCAAATCAACACACAAAGCCATCCGGAAGAGAGGGGGCCACTAACCCAAGCTTTCCATTTGCAACAGTTACTGTATACCTTGGGCTTAAGCCCCAGTGTCGTCTTCACCAAAACAGTACAAAGTGCTTTAAAGGGAGCTGGGAATAGAATGGAGGGAGGGATTGAGGAAAATGTGATTATTGTGAGAAAAATGCAATGAGAAAGTGAGCGTTTAATGCACAAATGCACAGAAAGTGATATTTTATTACAGCTTGAAGGCTTTCAGAAATTACTGGAAAAGGCAGGAAAATGTGTCTGAAATCGAGACACTAAAACCCCTGTTTAACAGGCTGTAATTTATTTAACCCTGATGTGTCGTGTCATTTTCACGCAAAAATATGTTTCTCTGACCCCTGATTTGATCATGTAAAACTTAATTTTGGGTGGAAAACCACTTTGTTGCTATTACTGATGCCTTTTGGAAATGGCTGAATGTGAAAAAAGTGCTTGTTTTAAATGTATTTCTTTGTCCCTTTCATTTGATCAATTCTGTTTGAGGAGCTTATGTTTCTTATCAAAGAAAATACTCTTGTGTTCCCAATAAATCTCAATTGCAAGATAAGAGGTTATAATTAAGATGATTCATGCTGAACATCACTCACGTTATAATCTCAGACTTATCCACATTTAACATCTACTTTAGGTGCTGTAACACCTACTGTAAATGTAAATTCAGAAATGGAGTCAATTTGTTTGATTGATAGTTTGCTTGTTGTTTTTTTTAATAGAATAGCCTGTCGTAAATCAAAGTAGGCAAATTAAGTTTGTTTTCCTTGTCAACCATGATCACAGGGGGCAAGATTTTACAAGTTGATGTGTAATGACAAAAATGCAGTAGCAAGAACAACACATGAATAAACCTGTTAGCATCAGTTTCCTATTTGTTTTTTTCTACCCTTCTGTAGATGAAACGGGGCATCGTTACGGCCCTGTCACCGAAAACACACCAGGGCCTGCAAGTAAGCAGCCGTCACATTTTACCAACATCACCGCAGTCCACCAGGAGAAGTGTACACTTTTGGCAAGGAGTCACATATTCAAGCTACCCTGGCCAAACCAAAAAGGCTCATACTAAGTTCTGTGTAGTATTCAATCACTCCTGTTCAAAGCCTTTCAATCAGACGAACCGTTCTCTGGTTGGCCCGACTCTCCACCGCTCTCCAAAAGCTAATGGGTAACATTATCCCATAATCCTCTACCAGTGGCTAAAACACAGCCAGCCAGCCAACACTGGGTGACTACAGATCACCGGGGTGAAGCAGGCGGATCATTAACCATAATTACCCCTGCTAATCCACTTCCAGGCAGTACAAAATAAACAGCCAGGCCCATTAGTGGAGATGACTGTCAGCCAGCAAGTGGCCTGTAGCTCCTTCGGCAATGCTCTGCGCCCCCGGTGGAATAGGGGGGGGCTGTGTGTGAGTGATTGCCAGCCTGTACCCCCTCCACCTGATGGTTGGTTGGGGTGGGGGGGCGTGCTGGTTACACGCTGGCACCACTGCTGCTTTTGTTTGTATCACTCCCCTCGCTTTCATGTACCCAGATGGTGTTCATTTTGACCCCCTCACTCTCCGCCACACTCCCCTTCCATTCATCTCCTGCCCTCAGGCTCTAACCCCCCCCCCCCACCACCCCACACCGCCCCACTCTCTGTCTCTCAATACTCACTGGCAGATTTGTGCGCGCATACAAAGCCGCCCCCACCGCCACTGGTTCTTGGCAACGCGTTCTTAGAGATAATTTCCTATTGCTTTGGCTGGGGAGGCTCGGACTGGGCCGCGTCTACGGGGGTACCATTGACCTGAACAGGGTACAGCGGTCAACCGCTCTGATGCGTGAGCACTGCCGACCGCGCTTCCGTTCGCACGGTATCGATGGCAACCACATCCGTTGACAGGTAACATTTAGTGGCTTGGACCCCTAATAACATGGATCCGTTCAGTCTGTTGGTCAGTCTGTCGGCTAACCGAAGGATAGGGCCGCTACCAGGATGATTTATTTGGTTCCTCTCCATTTAGACGATCGGATGATGACTGAGACGGTGGGAGAGAGCCCAATCCGGCGCCAGCCATGTTGCAACAAGAGCGGATTGTCTTTTCGCAATGTTCCATTGACATAAATCAAAACAGAACACACGGAATATTCCGAGACCAGAGGCCGGCCTCTCTCTCTTTCTCTCTCTCTTCCTCTCGTTCTCCTCCATCATCTTCTGTCTCCCCCTT
Source organism: Esox niger (assembly GCA_016801105.1). Lineage (NCBI taxonomy): Eukaryota > Metazoa > Chordata > Actinopteri > Esociformes > Esocidae > Esox > Esox niger. Next base: position 6,362 of record JACXGJ010000170.1, read on the forward strand.
CCACTGTTTCCACCCCCTATGGACTGTGCTCCATTCAGCATCGCAGTGGTGCTGCGTGGCTCGCGCAGCATTTCTGAAAGATCTGCCTTATATCAACCAGCCCTTTGAGAATTACTTCAGACTCCTCAATCTCTCCCAGCGCCACTCATATCGCCCCACCCATGTCCACTTCCATGCATACACATGGCATTTCCTCCTTTCCTGTTCCCCCCCATCTTATTTCTTTCTGCCTGATGGAGGAGTACAGATGATGATGCAAGCAGAAGGCGCGCTGGCATGTTTTTTCTGGAAGCGACCCAAGGCTATTTGTCTTTAGTTCGGCTTGCTGCCAGCAGTTGATTAGGATTTTTTTCTTTTTCCTCGTGGTTGTGCATCTGATGAAATGTGAGCATTCGTTCGGGCGGAGTCTTGACAAGGGGGGGGGGGCTTGGCATCCAAGTGCTGAGAGTGGCGTTTGGCATCAGAGGGCTTTGAGTGGCGCTTTGTAAAAGCGCAATAAGAGGCACAGGCGACTTCTCCTTGCACCCTCTTTGTGCAGCCATTGGGTGGATCGAGGAAGAGGTTGTAGCTTTAGCATTATGATGCATGATCAGTGTGATTCAAAGGCCTGAAGAAGTTTTCGCTATGCTAGGTTAATAGAATTTAACGTGATGTCAGTTTCACATTGGTGCTCCTTGATTTCAGGCTAAGAATGACTCTCAATAGTTTTTACATGTGTATGACTTCCAAGTACTGAAATAAATGTTTATTAGAAAAATATATATTGTGTATATGTATATATGTATTTTTTTAATAAACATTTATTTCAGAACTTTGATTTGTTCTTCTTGTTATTTTGTTTACCTTATGTACTATGAATAGCTATGTATCCCATGGTCAGTGTCTTTTCCTTCTCTTTATCCAGGCACATTGTAATGAATCGAATGTCTGCTGAGCAAGGCTCCTCTCTATGTGTGGAAGACTAGGCCTTGAGCCTAGCAGAAACCCCTAGAAGAAGTCCTTAGATCATTCTAGTCTCTATGGGGTGGATGGTACTGTTAGTCTTTATGGGGTGGATGGTCCTGTAAATGTATGTGGGCTGGATTGTCCTGTTAGTCTCTATGGGGTGGATGGTCCTGTTAGTTTATATGGGCTGGATGGTCTTGCTGTTCTCTATGGGGTGGATGGTCCTGTTAGTTTATATGGCCTGGATGCTCCTGCTATTCTCTATGGGGTGGATGATCCTGTTAGTTTATATGGGCTGGATGGTCCTGTTAGTCTCTATGAGGTGGATGGTCCTGTTAGTTTATATGGGCTGGATGGTCCTGTTAGTCTTTTTGGGCCGTATGGCTGGTTGCTGAGGAAACGAAATATTAACCAGCCTGGTGGCGTGAGGTTTTGTTCATGATGGACCTGAAATTGAGTCGCATTGACCACAAAACCATGCCAACATCAATATTGTCTTTTAGAAACCAAGTGTTGTTCAAATTGTTTTTGTGGTCATGAAAATTATTGGTCCCTTAATTGCATGGAGTTTGTGCACATTTTGTTTTCCACATTTTTATTTCAAATTTTTCGTTACCAATGGTAAAGGCCAGCATCTCAAAGGGAGGCAGAATTTTGTCAGTTTACATTTTACTTGAAACTAGTGAAGTTGTATATAAATGTAATATCCACTGAAATCCAGACAATTAAGGGCAGTGATAGTGGAATTTTACAGTCAGGTGGAAGATGCACCCCAATGTACACTTGATCATCAGTGTGATGCTCCCCAATGTACACCTGCTCATCAGTGTGATGCTCCCCAATGTACACCTGCTCATCAGTGTGATGCTCCCCAATGTACACCTGCTCATCAGTGTGATGCTCCCCAATGTACACCTGCTCATCAGTGTGATGCTCCCCAATGTACACCTGATCATCAGTGTGATGCTCCCCAAATAATTCTGAAGTTGAGGAATTTTATTTCTTTGCAACTGTAGGCTCCTTATTCATAATGAAATTTGAAAGGGGATTCTTCAGACACCGTTTGACAAGGAATTACATTTCTCGCAAGCTGAAAATACTTCATTTTGAATAATCTAGAGTGCAAAGAGCTTTCCAAAAGGCCTTTTCTTTTCATAGAGCCCCAGTTGTGTCACACTGCATGTAGGAGCCAGGACACAGGCACAGGGCGAACATAGGAATTCTAATAAAAAGAATGAAGATGTAACAAAACTAAAACAAGACATGAAAAGAACAGCATTACAAAAAGGAATGGAATCCAAACAATGGGCCAAGATACATATGGGAAGAAGGAACTTAAATAGGTATGATGATTGGGAACACAGGTGAGGGCATTAACAAAGAACAGGTGTCCATGCTCCACAGGAGGGAGACGGGGGTGTTGGATCTCAAAAGCACGGCATGCCTGGTGCTTTGTAAGACAATTCAAAATGTTGACAGTTTATACTGCATGTGGATTAGGATGTGCTGAAGTGTTGTAGTTTATTGGAATGTCTTTTAGGGGTTGTTCACATTGAAAGTGTGTGCGAACCCCTATTAGTTCACCCAGGAACCCCTTAAAAACAATTTGTTTAATGGTTCCTGTAAGAACCTGTTGAAGAGCCCGTTTGAGGTAGTTTTGGAGGAGGTGTGTTGTTCTCGAGGTTCTATTAGCAAAAGTATAAATTGTTCTTTACGATATTCTTTGAAGTTTGGAATGTTGATCCAAAATGAATATATAGAGGTTCTCACCACAGTTTCAAAGCAAGGAAATCTGTACTTTTTTTGAGTGCACTTAGTCCCAAAATGATCTGGCCAGTACCTTTGCACTGCTAACCACAGAAATGCCAATCACCACCCTTATTGTTGGTGGATTTCCCATGCATTTGACCTATTCCAACACCAGACATACGTAACCACCCTTAACTTTTGCGGATCAAGAAGTTTGTTCTCACAAGCACCAGCAGCGGCTACAGTAAAAGCCGCCCAACCCAAGAAGAGCCGGGAAACATTAGCCAGTCGCTCTGCCCACTAATGGATCACACTCATTTCATCAGCAATCTGACATTTAATGAATATATATTTTATCTCCCTGTGCCAGTTATCGGAATGTCTGCCCTGTTCCGAGAAATGGTCACCCTGGGACAGTTTGGATGGACCTTTTCCCTCCGACTGGCACCTGGACGCCAATCTTCTCCCGTTCAGCCGGCCCACAAGCCCCTTTGCCACTCCGCTTTTCCTCGTCTTCAATATCGTATGTAGATTAATAATGCATGGGTAGTTATTAGGGCCGGTTCAATAGGAGATTTGCTGATGGAGGTCGGCATGCTATGAGTGAGTGTGCCCGGAGGGAGCCTGTGTGTTGTTGTGTCAGCCCCCATCTGCCAGAATGCAATAAGAGGAACAATGGAGGCCTTGATTTCCACCAGCAGGACCATAATCTTTAAATGGCTATTAGCAGAAGAGTGCAACCAGTCAATAACTGACAAAATCCTTTTAAAAAGCTACTCCCTCTTCCTCTTTTCTCTCAATCTCTCTCTTTCCCTTTTTCATCCCGTCAACATCGTTCTTTCCCCCCTTAACCTCTCCTTTCAGGTCTTCTTCTGGTGTCACGAGAATTACTTTGTCAGTTTTTGACATCGGGGTCGTCACAATATCCTCTGTAGCGTTCCAGCACTTTAACATTATCAGGTTGGAAGTACTTCAGTTTGCTATCATCCAGAAGGTAATACATCTGGAGTCTAACATCCTATTGACTGTTGCTACAGTTGCAGCGTGCTACTATCATTATACAATCCTATACGTCATATGAATCTGATTAGATTGGGAGTCAGGATTAAAGTGATTTCTTCCAGGGGAACCACAATGAAATAAGCTCCTCTTAGATCATAGTAGCAATAAACATGTAATGCCTTGTTATGGCAGACAAGAGCGTGTAACCAAATTGCAGTGACTGCTTAGATTTGCCCTGACAATATGATGTTGTTGTTGTCTCTTTGCCATGTTCACTGACAGCCCAATCTGTCCAACCTCACAAACATCTGGCAATGCTGCTCTTGCTATGGGAAATTAATGAGGTACCTTACTTAATAACTGCAATATTTGTCAATGTCTTGAAAGGTCTAAACTTTTGCACTCAAAGCAGTTTGCCAACGCTATTGACAGTTGTGCATATGGTGTAATGCCAAAATTCAAATACTTGAACGCTACACAGGTGATGACGGGCATTGCTGAAAACATTTGAAACATTGGATTACACTTAAAGACGGGATTTATAAGTGCAATAAGTATTTGGAACAATAAAAAAAGTATTTACCCTACCCCTGTTCTTGCTGGACATATGTAACCAATACCAAATTCATAGAGAAATGTATCTAATCACATGACAAAGCAACCATTAGTGGAAACTACATAATTAAAGACATTTCATTTTACTTTGTTTGCACACATTGATCTAAAAAAAGTTCATATTTTGGGTTCTGATATGGTAAGAGACTCATGGCATCAGGCATTTATCATTCATATTGTCAAGAGTCAGGTGCAGGTTGTAAGGTATAAGTCCAAACATTGATGCAGCAACTGTAGATTGGCCCTTTAAGTGTTTTAAATATTAAACATAATGAAAGCAATGACCTTTGATGACCACAATAATATCGAAATAAAACTTGATGTAATTCATATTTATTAACCCCATTAAATTGTAAATTACCCTGAGCAGATTGCAAAAACCATTGAAGATACAAGGTGTTTATTAATGACATTCCATGATGATCCTGTATGGACTTTCTTGGCTAATAGCTCTCAAAGTGTATATTTTGAGGGAGGTTTAAAGAAAGAAAAACTGTTTTAATTTATAAATAACCTTTCCACTTTTCCTTAAGGACGGGTAGATAAAGAGACCCAGATGTCAACCAACCTTCATCACAAAACAAAATGCATGCTGCCCTTACAGAATCTCGTTTTTTTGGGTCATCCCATTTTCACCCTTCAACACTTCTGAGGTGGCAGGGCTGGTGTGACCTCTATGTTCCACTATCACATGATCACAACGTGTTTGGTCAAAGGTCATCCCTAATGGATAGGGTTGTGAGGAAAGAGAGCTTGACTCAGGTCTTGATTCCCGCCCCTAGCGGTGCCGAAGCACATCTCTGTTTTGGTTATTTGGATGGTGAGGACAGTCTCGTCCAAGGTTAGCTAAGCATAAGACATGTATGTTACAGGAAAGACTGTAGCACAGGGGAAACGCTTTCCTGTGGGTCCTCTACTCTCTGTCTGTTTCCCTTAGTGTTTGCTGCACATAGAGCAGTGACAGAGTGATCCATCTTCATTCTACAGACACACGCTGTTTTGACAGTAGGGGCTCTGAAAGACTGGAGGAAGGAAAACACTGAGGCTTACGAAAGCACAGGCAGGCTATCAGTGAAAAACACACCTCAACATCAATTACAAAAGCTCAACGAGCCTTTCAATATGTTATGTGGGGCTATTAAAAAGAAAAAAGGTGAATTTTTACTGCCACCGAATAACTCACAATGCAAACTTCCTCTGCAAAGAAAAAGTCCCTGTTGCGCAATTGTTTCCTTTTGTTGAGTGCTGCAAACATTGCTCTGGTAGCTTGTGTGAGATTATTGTAATGTTTGGTTGTATGTAATGAAATCCCTGTCATAACAGTTCACTTTCTGTCTCCCTGTCTGGAGTGTCACTCCCCAAGCTATCCACTGAGGTGACTTGTAGTGCTGACACATTCACTGAGGTCACTTATAGTGCTGACACATCCCCTGTGGTGACTTTTAGTGCCAACACATCCACTAAGGTGACTTCTAGTGCCGACACATCCACAAAAGTGATATCTAGTACCGACACATCCACTGAGGTGACTTGTAGCGCCGACACATACACAGAGGTGACTTCTAGTGCCCACAAATCCATTGTGGTGACTTCTAGTGTCGACATATCCACTGTGGTGACTTCTTAGTGCCAACACATCCACTGTGGTGACTTCTAGTACCGACATATCCACTGTGGTGACTTCTTAGTGCCAACACATCCACTGTGGTGACTTCTAGTGCCGACATATCCACTGTGGTGACTTCAAGTCCCGACACATCCATTGAGGTGACTTGTACCGCCAAAACATTCACTGAGGTGACTTATAGTGCCAGACACATCCACTGAGGTGACATCTAGCGCCAACACATCCACTGAGGTGACATCTAGTGCTGATACATCCACCGAGGTGACTTGTAGCGTCAACACATTCACTCAGGTGACTTCTACCCCCGACACATCCACTGTGGTGACTTTCTAGTGCCAATACATCCACTGAGGGGCCTGAGTGGTAATTGGTCAGCAACGTGTCAGATTGCTTCAGATTACACCACAATGTCAGATTTCATGTCTGTTATGTTGATTCTGTGTTTATTTGTGGAGGGATATGTACCTTGCTCAATCCCTATGAGGATTGCTATTAATAATATTACAGCTATGTTATTGTAGTAGTATCATAAACATGATCATGTGATGGCGCTGAGTAACCTCAAGGAGCAGAACCTATTGCCAAGATGTTGTACAGTATGTACATTGCTGTGAGTAAGTTCTCCAAAACATGGTTAAACTAATACATTCAACTAATACATGATTAATATAATAAATTAAACTAATATATTAAACTAATACATAGTTAAACTAATACATTAAACAAATACATGGTTAAACTAATACATTAAACTAATACATTAAACTAATACATAGGGTTTTCTGCCTGAACTATTATTATTGTTATACAAATTATAATTAATGACAGTAGCAGTAGTGTCAATAATGTTACCAGTATTAAAATAATACTAATATTAATACTAATACTAATTGTTCATGTTAGAGTTATTGATGTAAATATTAATTCAATTTTTATTACAATACTGTTATCAGATGTACAGACTCACACACACACACACACACACACACACACTAAACCAGTTGACAACTAGGCACACTCCCCCCAAATAGTGACTTCCTGCCGGGAGGCGCTCCCTGTCGGTGCACTCGCTCAGCCCCTCCTCTTGACGACCCTTCTCCGCGGTATATTTGCTGTCAGTGTGTGCGCTTTTATCCCACTCTGAGACGTAGCTCATCTTATTCGCTTGAGCTTTAACAGTCGCCACTCAGTCAAGATTGATGTGCGGCAGGGATCATGTCCGATGCCTTTGACTTGGCCTGTTCTAGAAAGAAGCAGAGAAAGCTTGTCTTTAGCTCCATTCATCATCTCCTATCTCTAATCACCCAGTGATGGAAGATGCACAGATATACTTGGCAGTGGCCATTTTAACATAGCAAATATTGGTTGTGCAATATCAATCAACAAAGCATCCACTGTATGCATGGAAACCACATTAAATGCAATATAATAACCAAGGATGGAAAATACATTTAAGCCACACACAAAAACATTGTAACCCAGGTGAACGAAAGCCACGTGCTATATGCTCAACTCTTATTGCACACAACACCACAGGAGACAAACATTATTGAGTAACGTTTATTTCATTGCAGAATCAATTTCAGCATCAACCTGCAATTTACTGCAACACTGTAAAAGTACAGCTGGGATGCAGCCAAAAGCTGCACCCCGGCTCTGTTCGACTGTTACCAAGACCTGGTTACAAATAAGGCAGTGATGTTTATGACCCTTTATTTCCTTAAATCATTTTCTGCACACTCTGCATACTCAGTTTCATGATTATTAGTCTGCAATCTAACTTTAACAAAACAAATGTTATTCTCTCCTCCACCCACCATCTACAAAACTGGTAAATCCTTTTGAGCTAGTGCTAATTTAACAAACGGCCTAATTTCAGTTCATAAATACTAAGATTATTTACCTTTGCTTTCATTCATATACATTGACACAGTGATACTTCAACATGATTTGCCAGAACAGCGGACAAAGTGATGTGATTGAGGAGGACTTTACCGCAGGCTAAGCTAGCAAGCTAAGCTAGCAAGCTAACTTGAAGACAAAAACGAATTGCTAAGTAAACACATCGGTCTGACCCTAGTGACTGTACGTCTAGGTTTTATGTGGCTGGTGACCTTTAGCCACATTGGACAGTCCATGCAAATACAGATATGGCATCATGTAAGTGGGCTGACCTTACAAAGACCACACAGAACTCCAATGGCTGTCCAAAGGAATTCACTCAACCAGCCGAAGCCTTGGGTTTGTGCCCACAATTTTTCTTATAATAGCATTTATATTTTTAACATATAGTGTATTATTTTGTAAACTGTGCATAGTGCAAATACAATTGTTTTCTAATTAGTGTGCTATCATTTTCTGACAGAATGACAAAACTGTATGAATATCTCCTGGACAGACAAATCTTGCCCTGAAACCCAAGATACAACTGATGAACGGTTCCTCACTAACGTAGTTAAAATAGCTTTCTATGTTTTACTACTTTTACTTAGTCAAGCCAGAACTCTATTTAGTCAAGCCAGAACTGTCTTGACTAAATAGTGTAGGTTATTTTTTATGACGAGATTTCCTTTAGGTTATCGTTTGTGGTTTCTTCAGCCAGCAGTTGTAAAAGTGCGTCAAATGGGCCCAGGTTTTTGTGTCCTCCATCTTCCAGTTGTGTGTGATGGTATGTCAACCATTTCCTTCTACCTGCATTTCCTGTGTGCAATTTCGTGGGATACATTACAAATCCAATTTATCGTACAAATGTATTCTTAAGATCCCAGAGTTTACATTGTACTGCAGTTCATCTCAACCAAATCTGATCCTAAATCTGTAGTCAGGGTCGAATTCCACGTTGAATCACACTACTGTACTACAAGATTAGGTTACAGTATCCCACGTTCTGTAAAGATATACTAACCTAGAAGATCTTTCTAGCCTGGAGAATGTTGGTAGAGCATTATAACAAATGAATACCACTGTGTCTCCAAGGCAAATGAAAACTCTTCACTCTGAGTGGTTTTGAGGCCTCCTCCAGCAGCCCAGAATCATGGCTGGTGTTCCCTTGTGTCACCTCGAGCCTATTAGTCTCTATAAAGAATGATAAATTAGAGGTGTTGGCGAACCCCCTCTCCCAGCATGGTTGTCGAAGACGGGGTCATAAGAATGATAAAGTGTGCGGCATGAGTGCTTTAATGGTCCATGCCAGAGCGTGGAAGGCAGAAGAGTTGAAACGCGGAATCTTGAAAAGGGAGATTTCGTGTTCCTTTTCTCTGTTTTGTGTTTGCGTAATCGTTCCACAGGCCTCAGGACGGCATTACTCTGTGGAGAGTATGCTCCAGGACTCAGGCAAGGTTATTGATCACATGAGCGGTGTACATCTCATTTAACCCTTCTATTCACTCATTTACGAAAAGGTACAATAAAAACAACAATGAACGCTAAATATTAAAGTGACTTAAAAAAATAATACAGATGTCCTGTCAGTTGTTGTTGAGATTTGCTTTGTCTCTGGAGCATCAATCAAATCCACATCTCCCCAGAACACGTCCAGCTTTTATTTTGTTATTTGTCACCAGAATGATTAATAGTCACTTAACGTATTATTGCCCCGCAAGCTACCACAGCTCCTGTAATTACACAACGCTGTCTTCCCTCTGCCTGTGCTGATTCATACCTGGCGGTGGTCAGGCTCACAGGGCGGAAGAAAATGCCAGAAGCATTCTACAACTCTCCTGTTTGCGGACAAAATGTACATGCCGCTAATATGTTTTTACTGGAATCCGTAAAATGAAGTGGTTTTAATGTGCTCATGATATAAAACCAAAATGGAAGCCGGTCCGTCAGCTCCTTCTTTCCAGCCATTTGCTTTGAAGTGGTGTCATGCGTTTATGCTTTTCATCCCAGGATAAGGCTTCATTTGTCAATGTCAGATGTAAGGTTTTCTAGCCCAAGCCCCAATAAGATCTTAGATTATATATTTTTACAGATTTTTTGCACATTTTCTGTTATCATTATCTGATCAAGCATGGCAGTCAAGCTTCCTTCGCTGAAAGCTTGACAGGATAGTACTCATTTAGAGACAAACGGGTCTTTGGCATAAGTCGACAAATCCAGGGCTTTATTAATACCTGCAACATAATAAATGTGTTTCATTTCTGCAGGAGTCCTGTGAATAAATTCCTCTCTGGGTAATTTCCAGGGGTGAAGTTCACCTCCAAGTCTTGGGAACAGGAATCAGGTCGGGCCATGTGGTACATAACAAATCCACAGGTATTCCTCATTGGAACTGGAGAACATATCTTGTTATCTTAAATTAAGTATGAACTATTATTTCTAATTAATGAGGCTATAATAACATAATTACACATGCTAACTTCAGACAATGTGGGAAGATAGTTAATTAAGACACTCAGGAACCTCCCTTGTCTGCAAATTGTAGGTTATTTCTGGTCACATGACTTCCTGCTTTGACTTTGGGGACTATAGAGTCTGAACTGGATTAGATTATTTTTTAAATATTGCCCATTGTTCTTCAGAACTTTAAAGAGAAATGATTAAAGCACGCATCTGTCAATGTGTAATAAATGGCTAAAGAATAGCAAATTATTGCCCATTTAAAATTGCAGTGTAAACAAAAACATTATTAGCTGTATGTTTCACAGATTCATCAATGCAGTGAACATGCAATTTGAAATTCCACAATGCCCAAATTGCCGTTTGAGAAAACAATAGGTTTGAATATTACATATGATGCTTGAGTATCATCAATCTCTTCTATGGCTATATCTGGTGGTCTCTGCAACAGCGTGATCACACCTACAGTGTCATCGCATTTTTTCCCCCAAGAAGTACAGTCATTTCCAATGGAAGGCTACTTTTGCCTTGCAGCAGTGCGTCGCACAGTGAGCTGCAGTGTGCTCTGTGGCAGACATGGTAACAAGATGCTGAAGAGCCTCTTGCCTTCTCCGGGACCTAATCGGGATTTGGTTGAGGCCCTTAGGACCCATTCCTTTCAATTCTTCACAATGTGCCATAGTCTAATATGCTACTTTGACAGATTTAATGGGGAATGAAGACGAATATTTGATAGCAACAAATATCTTGTCTATGTTCATAAACACTTAACTGCACAAGTTAAACAAACTGTTAAGGACAAAAGGCTAACTTTAAAACTCACTACAGACATTCATCAGGCAAAATGTAAATGGTGTGTACCAAATTCAACTGGGAATCCCGAATTTAGTTTTTCTACTCTGACAGAGTATTCTTCATGTATATTATTGTTTCTCCACAAAGTTCGAATTAGTGGCTTTAGTTGAAGGGAGAGCGATGTAACCTTCTGAGGTTCACTTCAGGAAGCAAAGATAACCGCTGAACTATCGTTGACACACACCCAGGGGATGCATGCATACAGCTTTGGGCAAGGATTTCTCTAGATGCTGATCGATAGTGAGGGAAATATTTTGCTTTGCTTCTCCAATTTTCTAGCTCTGATTCATTCTAAGCGTTGCTGGCATGCTCAAGTGTTACCAAGACGTTAAAGGGTGTTGTCTATAATCACACAAATCAGCCCCCATTCTCAGCAATTCATCCTAAATACTCAAATGACTGGTTGTCAAAGACAGAAAAACGGTCACGTCAAACGTAGAACCGTCACAACAGACGACTGACCAGCGGAGAGTCAACCATCTGCTGACTTCCTTCAATTAACCCACCTTCCCGGCCATCAAATCCAAGACAACTTTGCCCTCCCCTCTTCAAAGTTCCCGAGCATTGATTGGTAACTTTGACGCTTGGACATTGGCCTGAAGCCCAAAATGATAAGCGTTCATATGGGACGGTGAGGCTAAGTGCTAAATCAATGGAGCAGTGTCTCTGATGTGGATAGCATTACGAAGAAGTCCAATGGCGGCGAGGTGAATATTATGTTTCCCCAGGGTGGCTTTTGGGAGACGCACCCGCTGCCCTGTTACCCTGGTTTAGCTATTCACATGATCAATTACACCTCCTTAGCAAGGCAGTCATTTAGATTCATATGTGTCTATTGTCTTCGCTTTGGTTTCAAAGTAAGATCCACTTTCATCTTAATATTCGTCCTACAGAATGAAGTAGCCCATATCCTTTACAGTCATTACTGATGATTCGTGAAGTTTGTTCGCAGGTTCGACAGACCCCCTTCGAAAGTGTTTACTATGGTATTCTCCAACATAATTTAACGAAAATATTGTCTTTAATAGCAAATCGATAAAAATTCATTGTACGGTTTTTGAACACAGGTTTTCACATACAGTACACTACCCAGTTTTAGTTGTCAATTTGAGACACGCATTGATTCAGCGTCATTAAGTCAAACATGAACCATTTTTTGGCTGCTGGACTCCTGGTGAACATGAGAGCACAAAAAGAGGACGCGTCCAGAGGATTGGTGTTGTGTTGCGTTGTGTTGCGTGGTGTTGTTCCTACTTCCACAGCTGCAAGGTTTCTCATTAATGTCAGGACACCTCGCCCTCCACATTATTTCTGTCAGCCTGACTTGCCACAAATGGAAGGTCATCTTTCAAACCTCAGCTTTGGTTTCAAATTAATCCAGCTCTCTAGCCCCGAAGTTGTGACTGGAGAGCGTTTGATTATTATAGGGGGAGACTCTGACGGCTTAGTGATCACCCTGGCTGAGCGGTTTAGCGCTCACTGCAGTAAATTAGCTGGCTGTCCCAAATGGACACAACACACCGCTGCAGCCATCGCTGGGAAAGAGGACTCTGGGTAATGTTGCCGACACATTAAGTCGTTTCCATCATTAGGCTCGTTGGTGCTTATTTCCCACGTGAGTCGTGTTTTTTTTTTGTAGCCATTCAAGTGTTGAGGGATAGGTCAATCAGCGCTGCCCCAGTGGGCTCAGTTCAGCTCAACCCGGCCTATGGCAATGCAAGTATATTCTTCCGCGCAAAGGTTTACTTGAAAGATTGATGTAATTTACTGCATTAGATTATTGTTAAAAATTATAATGTTGGCCCCCTCAGTTGCTGATCTAGACATTGTAATTGGTCAGTCCCATTAACAATCTATAAATCCTAATGTCTGCTTCCAGTGAATGTGCACTTCAAGTAGCAGACTGCATCAGCACAGGCCAATGTGCCTGCTCCCCCCTTCTCTCTAGTTAACAAACACTCATCTGTCAGCAAATGTTTACCAGTTGATATAGTGCAGTTAAATGAATCATGATTATTTCATAGTAAGAACAGTAATTGTACAAAAAAGAAAATGTTATATCTCAGTAAACCAATGATGAATTGGTAAGGGTAACCCCGGGCTAATGTTGACAACTGATAGAAGACTATTGCAATGAACAGTAATGTTGTTAGGCTTAGGCGTCCGCGGCTATAGCCCCTGATCTATTCTGAATGGCCCCGGATCTGAAATTGACAAAAAAAAAAAAATATATATATATATATAATAATAATAGCCCTGACCTATTCATTTATAATTCCGATCACAATTGTGACAATGTTGACATACAGGCTGCTAGCATGTGCCTCGAAATTTTCTTCTAGCATTTACATTCAGAACCCTGTACTTTCAGAACCCTGTGATCGTAGCAAAGCTGCTGGTAATACATATATTTACGTTTATAGGAAGTATATTTATTTTGTGGGTCTTTATACTACGATTGAGATTTCAAGAAGGAATGTTTCTCTTGACCATATTTCTTATGAACAGCAATGAACTACTATGTGCGACAGAGTAACTTAGTGGTAAAAACAGTGGAACCAGTAAAGAAAAATGTCCTGGTTCTAATCCCATGCAAACAGGTTGAAACCCTGTAATTTTGTGCGACACAGTCACCCCAAATGTCTTTCATGCCGATGTAAATAACAATTTGTTCTTAGCATACCAAGTAAAATTATTGTAAAGAACACTAAGATATAATCATTCATAACAATACAATACAAAATGAGACGTACAGCTAGGCCAGTGATATTATGGAAAGTGGGGATTATGGTCAGAAAATGGAGGAACGCATAGTTCTCCCATTAAGCAGACAGTCAACCAATCCTAATCAAGTGTTCATGATGCGTCGCGCGGTCACTAGGGGTATTGTCACAATATTAATTGTAGAAATTAACAGGTATGCAATTGTTTCACAAAAGTACAATAACAGAGCAAATTAAATAATATCTTGGATCTCTGAATGTATTTCTAATGTTGTGCTTCATAAAAGAAATGTGGGGGTTTGCTCAATTGACTGCAGACCTTCCAGAGATGCTTCCAATCACCGACAAACGTATCTCTGGTTAGACCCAAGCAAGTTAGTTTCACTCCCCAGATAGAAGGGCGGCCTACTTGGGAAGGGAATGGTTACTGCTTTTGTAGCTTTGGTAAAACAAATACAGGAATTTTGTTGTTACTCCCAGGTTTGGCACCACTAAATAGATTTTAATCGGATTGGATTGAACTATCCCATTGGAGTTGTGCTAACCATTCCAAGATATCACCTCTGATAATTTGTCAAAAAATAATTGAACTATTTTACAAACTTTATGTTTGATGGTTCCTCAATCTGAAAGTAATCTAAGATCAAGAGAAGTTTTATTCCATGATTCAGTTTGGCAAATGTGTGAGTCAATCACGTGTTGGAATCCAGCCCATAACCTCTTGACTTTCCATTCCCGTAGTATTTAAAAAATTCTTCTAGCATCTCTGCAGCGAAAATCACACATAACTACGGAAATTACCTCCATATTACCTTTAATATAATTTAAGTGATTAAAAAATAAACACCCATTCTCACACACTATGATTACTTCATTGTAATGTTTTGTAGGCAGCCGAAGTTTGGTTGTTGAAATAAATAAAAATAAAATAATGACAGGACATACAATTTCCGCAGATGCTCTTATCCAGAGCATAGATTTTAATGCCGTTCATACACTGGCTCTCTGAGGGGACCAAACTCACAATCTACCAACCAAGGTAAACCAGGCAATTCGGCTTCGCTACAGTTCCAACCAGCGATCTTCTGGTATGCAACGGGACATTGCCGGTTTCCCTTCGTTGTGTTATAATCTGGCATAGTGGTTATATCCCAGAACCCCCTGTGCCTTGTTGCTGAGATACATCTTGACCTAAAATGGTACTCTCACTCATCCCACAGCCTGGTGTCTGCAGCTCATTTTAGATCAATGCCTCTTATCTAATATTACAGAATGACACCTTCATTAAGAGTATGCTTAATGTCTCCTGTCTAACTCTATAACCGGTTGTATTAAAGCCAAATTATGGATTTTTTCCCCCCATTATTAGGATGAATTGCCTTGCTCAAGGGCAGAATGACAGATGTTTATTCCCATTGTTATTAGCAAACACACACACTACAGTTCCATTCATTTTCTTCATCCCAGAGTTAAAGTCCCCATGCAGTCTTTTTTAATTTGTTTTTTTTTAATCAGCATTTTATGTCTAATAAATCACAGTGTGTGTTTGTTTCTTCAATATTACTCCAAATGATATTTAAATTAATGCATTTCCCTTAGCCTCACTTGGCCCATGGAATGCTCAGACCGATATTGTGGGCATTGGGAAACCAATTTGAAGATTTTCATCTGATAGGACGGCCCACTAGAGTTTATGGGAACCAATAAACACCACGTTAAAAATAAGTCACATTCGCCTACTGTATTGAATCACATGTATTTGCTTCAAGTGTAAATACCGAATAATTTTTCCAGTAACATTCTTGGTACAGTATAGTAAACATTGAGTGAGATCCCACGTCTTCAGTTTTACACTTTTATTCTTCAGAACATATTTCAAGGGGTTCACAAATTCCCCTTCTGTCCTCTGTGAACCCATCCCCCATCGCCGTGGCCTTTAGAGACCCATAATGTCAGAGGTTTCCAGGGACGCGGTAGGCAACAGACTGAGCAGTTGTGCTTGGAAACTCGAGCACACTTTAGCAAACTTAAAATACCCGCCCAAATCAATAGCTTCAGCGTGTATCAGTTGACGAGACCAGTGAAGCGAAGACCTAGGACCCAGTCAAATAGACACCCACTCACAAACGCCACATCATTCGGAGACAGACAGAAGCTAAACAAACATGGCCATCTTGTCCTCCTTCATTCGCCTCTTTGGCCTTTTGCTGGAGATGACTTATCCGATAAGAGTCAACACATTTCAAAATGTTATAATATAACACACACACACACACACACATTATTTTGTTCCTTGGTACAAAATGTAAATGACAAGCCAATAGCTACAGCTAGCAACTTGCACAATGTGGTGGACAATGATATGTCCATTAAGTAGACGTGTGCTGCAGTAACACCTGTCTTAGAAGTGTCATAACGCAAAATGGTAAAGTGAGCTAAAGCCAGGGTGTACACAAAAGACCCATTAACACTGAGCTGCTGCCCCCTAGAGGAAGGGAGTTATTGAAGTTCGGGCCTGTCATCAGTGGAACCCTCTTGGAAGTGGCTTTGCATTAGAGTGTTTGCGGTGAACGGTTTGCCAGTTTAGTTGGTGATAAACTGAGATTATTTTAATGATGTGTTTCCACAAGCAACCTTTCTTGCTGGGTCGGCAGGTGACGTAATCGATAACAGTTCATACAGTATCCAATGACAGAATTAGCACTTTCGTAGCAATCATTTAACCAACGAAAACGGCACTCTATAGAGAAATGTGTGGCATTATGAGTAAAACATGGCCCCAGGGTGTCCCAGGGGATGATGCAAATGACATGCAGTTTAACAGTTATTTGTTTTGCTTGCATTTTCCAGAACTATTTCAAAATGCTGAATTATTTTCATTTCAAATGGAGAATGAAAAAACATAATTAAATGCCATTGCGCCGCCCCTGGGCAACCTAGACACCGACTCAAACGGTAGAGAAGAAGAAAAACAGACCCGAGGAGAACGACAACGCCTTGCCTCGGTTGGCGGTTGTGCACCTTCCCAAGCCTGCTCTGGAATGCATCATGGGTAATGGGTTGTCCAGTCCCCTAGTCTTCATGTCTGTCACATAAACATTGCCAGAGACAACAGGGGGCTGGACACGTTGTTTTCTCGTTGTTTTTCAGTGTCTGCTGGTATTACAGTGAATATTCTGAGACCCTGACGTTCAGCTAAAACATCAACAGGTTTCCAGACTTGGGATTAATCCCACAGATGTTGGTGCGATTTATATCGAGGCCTTTACTCTTTTTAACGACTCCGTGTTGCCCAGGTCACGGCGCGGTCCTTAAGGGTCTAACCCCGGAGCGACGGGGTCAAGTTTAGGAAGACTTCTGACAGATGGTGCGACAGTCCGGTCGGTCACTCTAAACGCCTGGAGGAGAAGAAAAAAAAAAGTTTCCACTTTTAATTGAGCCTCTTTACTGACTAGCAGACATCTTCATATCATAAAGCTCCTTTTAAAAATGAGCCGTTAAGGTCAAAATGTCTGCAAAACAGATGTCAGTCTGATCGCTTATTCAGCACTCAATTAAATATGAATGATAATCCTGGGATCCTTGTGAATCGATCAATTACGTTTGTCACCTTAACCACCATTGTAATGATGCTCCGTTATTCTCAATTAGTATGCTTCATTTATTTATATCAACAAGTGCCATTTGAGTTGTCACTTCTGACAAATGGGGTGTCATTCAAAGCAGGCTACATCATGTTTAACAATGTTACTGTCACGGCCTGACTGGACTGGACACGTTGTGTGCCTGAGAGTTGCAAAATAAATGTACAGACGTTGTGCAATCATTTAATCCAGAGGGCTTGCTGCTTGCCAAGCACTGAAACACAAGTCCCTCCATTCGCTTCTACTCCAATTTACATGGGTCACTGAAAGGCAAACAAGGAGAGATCATTCAAAGATGGAACAGTTGTGTTATCTCACCTATCTCTGCATTAATCCTCAAAACAGAGAAACAAATTATTTTTTATGACTCAATATTGTGTCATTGTTCTATGGAGATCCAGTACAAAAGAGGACTATTTTCATTTACAAAACGCGCCGACTGGAGGAGCGGAACTCCTCAATGTATTTCATGCAGCAAAGACGGCGGCCGTGTGATCCAGTTATTACAGCCAATCCACTATGAACACCGTCGGCCGACCCGCAATGAAGAAATGACAGTTCACTTGGCTGCTTTCTGAAAACATGCTGGTGTAAACAATCAACAGTGAGCAGCGACGCGCCCCACTTTACCCAGTGTTTACTCAAGTTACCCCATATGGATATCCCACCACATGGTCCCCTAACCCCGAGACGACAACATCCCTCCGCCCTTGAGAGGAGGACACCAGTCGACACCACAGACAACTCGATGCCAGGCCAGCTTAAGTGCTGCACTCGCGCATGGCTAACTGAAACCTCTGGGCCCCAACAACTGGAGCCCTGCATTATTGATGCCGCAGACATGCTTGGCACTCAGAGGCAACGAAAACACACGCCCGTCGCCAGTGGTGGTGATGTCACAGAGGAGAGGTGTGGGCGGCAGGTTCAGCGGGACGTTTCGCCGGGGTGAAGACGTCCGCGTGGTGGCTTTGGAGGGGGTTATGAGAAGGGGATGAGGGTGAACTTCAGTGCTCATCCATCACGACCACTTTCTCGCGCCATAGGATCCGCTCTTCAGCTGTGTCAAAATCACGTTAGGCCCAGCTGTGGATACCTGCTGGCTCATTACATAACTCTCCGCTGTTAAGGAAGCATCACATGGTCGGCTGGGAGATTTTTCCCTTCTTCAAATTAGACCTAATTTCAAACAGGCACAGAGCAAGACGGCGCGAACGCTGTGGCGCTGTCATACCCGCGGCGAATTAGCCTGATTGGTTGAGATTGGTTTCGACCAAAATGCTTGCTTAAGCAAAAAATGAAGTTGTTCATCTGTTGTTCGTTTTCATTTGTTTGGAGATTGCGGAGCTTGGGGAAGCGATTTGAATACCTTGTGGAATCAACATAAACATTAACGCTGTGTTTGTTTTGTGATGATCACAGAATACAAATGCAATGCTGAAAATAATCTAAATGAATGAGGCCTCCAAACGAAGGGCTGTTGACTGCACTCCATTAACTGATGTCATTTATGACGTGATATAACAAAAAGACAGGCTAACTTTTCATCATTGTGGTAATTATTTTGAAATGTAGACTGAATACTTATTCACACTGTACCCTGGTTGATTAAAATACAATAATTTGGTTATACAAGGCATGCATGTTTTCATTAGGACTGAGTTAAAACACCGCTCGTGGATTCCCACACATGGCTGAAAGGATGTCAGCTGCCAAAGATAAAAAGGAAAAACAAAGGTTCTTCTGTGTCATGAAAGATTACATGTTTTCAGCCATTAACACGATCTCCCTACCATCAGACAAAAGCCAAGGAAATCCTACTCAAGCAGAAGATGGTCGGGAGATAGAGCCGGAGGGGCCGGGGGTCAGCTTATTGAAACAGAGCAACATATGATGGTACTATTTATGTTTCTCCAAACACCCTGAGGTTTGTCCCGGATTATCATGGACCAACTTCAATGGCGCGGCCTCATACATCATCCAGCCCCTTGTTGCGGATGAGGGCTTTCTCGAGTCCTGGGAAGAGGAAGTGTATCTTAATCTGGAGACACATCAAGCCCTCAGCCATTAAACGAGTGATAACTACACAAGGTTCATTCGTCACTGTAGATTGTAGGAAAGTGTCATGTCTGAAAGTGTGGACCGGGATATTGCACCTTTGAAGTTTGCAGTCTTTAAATGAATAACATTTGTTTCTTTCTGTGCTTTTTTGAAACCAAAACACCAAACTTTGTTTCTGTATTAGCATTTTTATAAACATTCTTTGGACAAGTTGCCTGTGTCATGTGAGGAGGTGAAGTGGAAACGTTGATGGTAAAAAACACTTAAAGTAGCATTTAAAAAGCAGTAACTGATCACTGAACTTGTGACAGAAGCGTAGCAAAGTAACCAATACACTTCTCGGTGGTAGTTTATGAATTTCCTCACGTCCGGCAGCTGGCGTGACGGCTGACAGGTGGAGGAAAACAGTGGGAGGAATGGAATGAAAATGGCACCGTCCGGACTCCATGGCGACAAGAGGTTTCAAGAGCCTTGATAGCTCGCAGGGGCAAGACAAGGCTAAGACAAGAGATACTGTCCAGACTCTCTCCCCGTAAGTGTTCGTTCCGCAAGTCCCTGGGTGGAGCGAGAAGCCCAGCACAAGTAGCTGTTGATCTGATGACTGTCCTGTCTATGATCTCGCTTTGCTTCGCCGAGACAATGGCAGATGGGAATGCATCAATATTAGTGGGAAGCCTGAACGTGTGTGGACTCGTTGCATAGAGTTCAACAGTGTCTCGCTCCTGCTGACTGTTTTGGCCATCTTAGGGTAGCTCGATTCCACCCCTGTGAAAAGAGATCCAAATGATGAGGAGTCCACACATGTTGCGATGGTGGTTCACATTTTTATAATTATATATATATATATATATATATATATATATATATATATATATATTTTTTTTTTTATACTTGACTGCTGTTAGGACAGCAAAACCTGTAGTAGCCACACCCCCCCCAAAAAAAACTCAGTGTCAAAAATGCAACCTCAAAGCTTATGTGAAAAAACCCAGGTCATTCAATATACACAGGCTCAAAGCTGATTCTATATACACAGTGTTTGCAGGTGCCTTTGAAAGCAGTTTGTAAGCACTTTATGACCCCCAGCCAAGTCATAACTCGAAGAACACCTGCATGGTGTACCAATGTCTAATCATTTAATAGCATGAAACAAATGTAACATGAGACTTAGTGAACCCACATTTTAAGCTGAGGCATAAATTTACTTGTGTCTTACTTGAGGAAGTACCATATCTGGTTTCCATGGGTAATTTTGTATTTTTCGTCATTTCCATTGGTTAATATATTTTCCTACTGGAAAAGGCCAACTTTGACCAACAAAGACATCCCAAATGACATTTTAAAAATGGTGGCCACTTTTCTCACTCCTAATACGGATATTTAAATCTTGACATCTTTATAGAAGAACGGGCAAAAGAGCGTTGAAGTTATGTTACGGTGGAACAAAAGAATCTCTTGGCTACAGTAGCCTTGGAATTCAGCCGTAGTGGAAAGACGCAGATGTGAACTATCGTGTTTCAGATGCATCCAGATACACCAATAGCCTACAAGCCCCTGCAACCTCTCACCGGAGAAGTATGCCACACTTTCCATAGGCCAAGAAGCCGGTATAAGATGACACATTGGCCGGTGTCGTTGGGTTATACATATCACATTTACACTTTAAGATAAATGTTTGACCATAAAAATATGAAACGTGACATGACAGCTGAACACGAAAACTTGAAATAGCTGACATTTCTTTTTGGCAGGACGATCTTGCGTCTCCCAGGTACCTGCCACTAACTTCTAGTCCCTACAAGTGGATTGACCCGCTTTGTAACCAGATACTTTGTTGCACTGTGGAATTCACAAACTTTCAACTCCGTAGTCAAAACCTTTCATCGCAAATGGCTCAAAGGGTTCATCGGCTGTCAGTTATCCGGCATAGAAGTTTACACTCCCGGGGGAAAAAAGCATACACTTATAATGTGAAATATGTCAACGATGAGATAATAATATGAACCATAACATCAACTGGGATTAAGGGCAAAGGTGTAAATTCTATTAATAATATCGATGCTATGCTCTCTCTTTCCTTAAGTTAACTTATTGAATCCAATTACATTGGGGATACCAGAGGATATTATCAAATTTCACATGACGTTGTGTCCCAAAACACAAAAGGGATTTTCCGGGAAACGGGCCTTCAATGTTTTAGTGTGAAACACACATATAAAATGTGCAATTAAATTTAAGAAAACCTGGGGTACATAGCTAGTCCACCAAAACATTTGATGTGTGTTTTGCGGTGTTTGTCATACATAGGCCTACTGCAAGCAGATGACTTTGCACAAGAATGTGACACAGTAAAATTGAGTTATGTTGCTAAGCACACGCATAGGGAACTATTATTAACAGACCACCCTGCCGAAGGGACAGCAGACTGTTAGTTATCTGTTTCCTAGGCGCTACTAATGAATCATCACAATACCATGAAAGCTTGCTAGATAAATATAACGTTGTTTATTTATTTACTTCTGGACGTAATCCTGTGACTAATGTGATTATTTGATGTGCGCAAATAAAAAATAGTTATTCAATAGTTCAAATCATAGTAATTCATTCACTTTATTTCAGAATATCTGAGAGATAGAGGCAGTGATCTAAAGTCTGCTGTAGATGCAGTCTGTAGGTACTTCACCACGGCTAAGTGCTGTGTCCAGGCACTACGCAATGTGTCATGCATAATTATTGGCCATATTCCACACACCCTCGTGCCTTATTGTTTACCTATACCGCAACTTGCAACCAATCAGCATTCAGGTATACCAATGTAATACAACATTACAGCATTCCATACTGCTGAGTGGCGCGGCGAGATGAGTGAATTGTACTGCTCTGCCTTAAATGTCCACATCAGCAGAGCTACTGATGTGTTACAGCCGTTACAAAGTGCGTTGCAAAGCTCAAATATTAGCGTATTATGATTGCAATGCCAGAGTTGTGGGTTTGATTCCCACTCGGGACCAGTACGGGAAAAACTGAGGAAAATGTACACACTACGGCAAGACGCCCTGGATACAAGTGTCTGCTAAATTATATGACGTGAAGTAGAGGAAGAGGTACACTCCAAGCAATGTGATGTTCTTGCACTTTCTGCAAATTACCTGTTGTCCTTACTGAATCTGTTTACACATACAAGTAATGAATATTTATGTGTATTGTTAAAAACACAAGCTGGAAGTGAAATTAATTGGTATTAAAATGATAATTATTTGTTGTAGGTGCTTAGTGATACATTAGGAACCACTTGTTGCCGTCTTTTGTGTTTGTATTTTTACAAAATTATTTTGTGGAGAAGCTTTTAATATACTCAACAATGATGTCCGCATGTTAGCGCTTTGTGATGAGAAATACGTATGTAGAGATTTGTTCGTCACCCACAGTTGATTTGAGTGAATGGGAATTACAGTGGAAGAGAGTTCCACAACACACTTTCTTCCCCTCCACTGAAAGTGCAATCATTTCTTCATTAGACTGTTATTTGTTTCCAAGTGTTCGTCTTCAGGGCTAACATCTAGTTTATTTGGATACTCTTAATTACAAATGGGAGAATGGGTTCCCCGTTTAGAAAATGAATCTCTATCAGCAACTCCTAAAGGGCAAAAAATAACTTTTAGGGGTGGACAGAATGTGATTGTATTTCCAAGATTGATGGAGTTAGTGAAAGACTGACCAGATCAATTTGACCCTGTTTGGTTGTGTTGTAATGAAGTCATTGTATTGGGCCTTTCTGCTGAACCACGGAAAGGGAAGATGATGGCGAGAAATGTTCTTCACCGGTTAGTTAGTTTGGGGATTTATTAAAGGCTGCCTGCGGGTGGTAAACTGAACCACAATAAATTATATCTATGGCAGGTTCTCTCCAGACAACAACATTTGGTGGAACGGTTTCCTCCAGGATCTTTTCATTTTTCTCTGTTATTAAACACAAGGATGAAACTCGGGAGGCTTACCATCCTATACATTCCTTCCAACCCTAGTTAAGTATATATAAGTTGTCAATTAAGTATGTCACTCAGAGGTCTGTTGAGCGGTCAGACCTGAGGACAAAAGCCATATAACCATCAACACCTTAAGTCAGGCTCGTATTTAGGTCCCAACCTGGTCACCAGGTTGGTTTATACCTGTGCAACATCAGCTCTTTGCCAGCGAACCACATGATAGAGTTTCATTTGTCCAATAAACTTGGTTTGGTCAGTTTGTGGACGGAATTTGCATGGCAAGGAAAACAGCTCAGTCACATTATTAGGATGTTCTTCAAATCGGGACATTCACCTTAAAGAGACATCTCCCAAACAAAATACCTCCCAGAAAAAATAAGCATTTACTTGGATGACGGTAAAAAGATGTACCGCTTCCACAAATGATTGTAGGCATGAAACGCAGACCGAACTAATTTGCTTTCAAGCCATTAAAAAAAAGAATGCTGGCGCTTGCAAACGGCAAAGTACAACTGTCAGATGAATGATGCATGATGGGATATTATTATTATGTTGCCTTCATTAAGATTAATACCATCGGAAGAATCCTCTGCCCTTCTTGTCAAGATGGAAAACATAATTAGCCCGACCAGTTGGCGCTAGGCTGGACCTTGGCTTGGCCGAGCTCTCACGTTTAAACACCCAGGCAGACACAGAGAAACAGGGATCGAGCAGCCAGCATCCACCATATAAAGTGCACCGGTAATGCATTCTGTTTCCTGACAGCAAAATCCTATTTATTTCAGATTTCCTCTCCCGCCTTGAGCTTTTATTAAAAGCTGTATTGAGCAAATAAATATTGTTTGAGCAACAGAGGTCCTTTCGCTTTTCATGAACGAAGACGACGCAGAAGGCCCTCTGCGGATGTGACAGGAAGGGCGTCGAGGTCGGACGGGAGAGGGAAAACGAGAGAGCCATAGAGGCGGGGCGGCGTTTCCTGCCTGCTGGTGCACCTGCGCCAGGCCTCTGTGAGGTACATGTTAGTAATGATGAGTGTCGTAAGGGCCACATCCCCATGGCAGCGATGGTCACACTGACTCAACTGCATACCCCCCCCCCACACACACACACACACACACACACACACACCACTACACCAACCTTCCGTTTTCGAACCAAACGTAAGTGTTATCATCAATCCAGTCTCACCGTGGAGTGCTCCGTAACTACGATCTATCTCTGCTCCCCGCTTTTACACTCCACCTGAACCTAACAGAGCGCCGCATTCTGACTTGATGTTGGTGTCCCGCCTTCAGGAAGTGGTCTTGTGCTTCTCAGGCAGTGTGTTAATTACTCTGTACACCTTCTGGCTAGTGCCTGCTCATGTGTAGTGAAGAGGAAGTCTTGTGTTGGGCACCTTACATGCGGCACGCTTCTACAAGTAATAAAGATTTAATTTTCAGGAAGCATTGAGGGCTAATGAGTGTTTAAGATCACTGAATGCCAAATATAAAAAACATCTCTCTCACCAAGTGAGCAACGCGATGGCTTATCATTATAATGCACAACTAATTACCACTACTGTGCTGGTTAACAACTGCAGCTATTAAATGACAGGGAAGACTTTGAGCAGTAATCAATCACTCTCAATGCTTATCAGCAGACAAGAAAACACAAACAAGCAATCGCTTATTTGACTCGTCTTCGGTAGCTAATGGTACACATTCATCTGAGCTAGCTGGAGGTAAAGAAGGTCATTCATAAATGTGAGTAATACTGTTGAAAGAAGGTCTGCCACATGACGCATTCCCACGTTTTAAAATGACATCCCGATCCTTCCATTACGGTGTTTTGGCCTGGTTGAAATAAATACTTTTATTCTGAAGTAGGTCCTTACAGGTTTTTCTCTGGTCCTCAAGAGCCTCTTCCAGTGCTCTCTGATTTTCTCCTCAGTACACAGTGCAGAGAAGAGGGAGCAAGGGGGATAGAGAGGGAAGTAAGAAAGGGAAAGAGAGAGGAGGGAGATGGGCAGAGAGTGAGATTGGAGGGGGGAAGAGGGGAGTGACAGGGCAAGAGGGAGAGAAACATTTGGAGCGGGGGAGATAGCGTAGGGCAGATAGAGAGGATAGGAGGATGAGGGCGATAACGAGGAGAGAAAGGGAGAGGGGGGAGAAGAGACATAGATAAAGGTGGAGGAGAGAGGAGGGAAGGAGAGAGACTGAGAGGAGGGAAAGAGAGGTGAAGGGAGGTGGATGGAGAGGGGGTAGAGAGAGGCCATTCAGGCTTTCTAATAACGATGTGCCCCCAGGCGTCTGTGACCATGCTGTCTATCACTCTGCTCC
This sequence comes from Esox niger, assembly GCA_016801105.1. Classification (NCBI taxonomy): domain Eukaryota; kingdom Metazoa; phylum Chordata; class Actinopteri; order Esociformes; family Esocidae; genus Esox; species Esox niger. Next base: position 32,228 of record JACXGJ010000170.1, read on the forward strand.
ATCCCACACATTCCCCTTCTCCCTCTCTATATGTCCCACTTCCCCTCCCTCTATATGTCCCTATACCTCTCTTTTCCCCTCCTTCTGTCTATCTACATCTCCCCCATCTCCCTGTCTGTCTCTGTGTCCCACTCTAAATGGACAAACATACACAGGCAACATTTGGAACATTTGACTGAAGGGTTCTGAAGGGTCTAGCCAGGTTGTTCATGGAATTTCCTAACACTGAAACTGTTACAGATTTCACCCAAGGTTGTATTCAACGTTTGTACGTTCGTCCTCTAAAGTTGGCTGTCCATGCTCTTCAGACATGGATGGCGTTCCTCGTCTAATGGGTTTTCATAAGCCTCAGGATATCATTGCCACCAGTGGCAACCAGAAGGGCCTTCTCTCCAGCGTACCTCCGGGCGACGCTACTGCAGAAGAGCCTGCGGTGGCGAGCTGACAGCCGGCTGGTGGCTACTCAATGCGGCTGAGGAAATTAAATTACTGCTTGTGCTGCTCAGTTTGTAAACATTACAAAGCCAATGATACGCCCAATTACACTTCAATTCAATGCATTTGTGTACAACCATGAAGTGTCCTGAACCCGAAAAATCATGGGAGCACTTACTGCTGAACACAAAAAAAAACATTTTGCAGGTTTTTCAAAATTCTGCAAAAACGGAAATGCAAGCTTTCCCCACAAATAAACACATTATAACCGCAATAGTGAAATCATTTCCTACTACACAAAATGTTAAATGTTTCGTCCCGCAAAAACTCATTTAACAAACCACAGTTGTCATAGGTTATTGAGCCAAAACTTTTAATGCTTAATACTATCTGAAATTAATGTATAATGTATATTACATCGTCTTTACAAGGTTTATAGTCTAATGTCTAAAGCAGATCATGAATTGCTCAATGAAAATATATTTTTTCTCTGCCTACATCTGTTTCCAAATTTTTTACAAAAATAATTGATAACATTTTATTCAATACGATTTTACCTTGAAATGTATTTCTTTCAGAAGCCTTAACTTCACTGCTTTGATGACGTGTGAATAAGGCTAGTTGGATTCTTTAGCACTACAATTGGTTAGCAATTGTGAGGGATCTTATTAGTCATGTATCTGCACACTGGTATGTCAATTCACCCTCTCCGACGTCTTTCCATAGTCGATTTGACAAACACCAGAGCAAGGATAACTAGAAAAGTAAAAAGTGACTGATTATATCGTGGGTAAATTACATTTATGTAATTTTCGTGAGAACTAGAAGATGCCCATTATCCTGAATTGATGTTTAAACGTGTTGGGAGTGAGATGGATATCTAGTAGATATTGGAAGAAAACATTGTAGACACAATTTTGAAATATTAACATTTGCCACCATCATTTGTTCATTTTTCAGAACAACCCTTATATTTTAATGTCAGGTTTGGAAAAGGAAAAGATTGTAGAACGAAAGATAAACAGATATGACTGATTGAATACCATCCACGCCATTAATAGGATTTCTATTTGATTTTGCACAGATGATCAAGAGCACATCGTCACATTTTTATACAATAGGCTAATTATATTTCAATAAAGATGCAAACGTGAGGAATTATCTACTTCACAGTGGGGTCGTTCTTGAGTTATGGTGGCATTTGGGCCTGGCATTTTGGAGAGTAAAGGTGTACTTGATCTCCTTAGACTTTACCTCATATTTAATCTTAGTCCAACTTTCCTTTCTCAATCGACAAAAATGGTATTTTAATGACATGGAGTAACACCGATGGTAACAATATGGTAACAATAATGAGACATTTTTGGTGAGACTAAAGAAATCAACTAATCAACTGAAATTGAGATCAGAAATGCAAATAATGTATTTAGGGGGAATATACATACACATACTGAAGTGATACTGAACACTGAAGAATCATTTTAATCATTTCCATCGATTATTTTAAAACAATCTGCTAAAGTGATATAATAAATATTTATTCTCACAAATTCACACCATGTGACACTATTTAAAAACGCCATGTTATGAATGAAATCCTGAAATGTATGACAGACTGAATGGGTGTACTGGGCTAATCATTTTCTTTAATATAAATCCCTCGAGATTTGCCACAGGAGAGAATGCTTTTCCACATACAATAAAATAAGTATTCAATAATATTCTATCCCTTTATTTATGTACGTAATAAATATAAAACGTTGGTTTATTGTCTCGCATTCTGTAAATATCTCTAAATTCCCAAAACGTATTTTCACAACGAACATTTAGCTAATTTGCCTGCCGCCCGAAGTTTCTTCATTACATGCAAATATATGTATGTTTTCGTAATTAATAAAAGTGGAATAAAAATTAGAGTTATCAATTTTAACAGTTTTTACATGGCGTCAAAGTCTAGGGACAGCATTTACCACTGCAATTCAAGAATGACCCATGATGAAACCTTATTAGGAGAAACAGCTTGAAACAATATTATTAGTAGTTGTATTAAAAACATTTGTAGCAATAATAATATTAACAATGCTTAATAATAATGTGATTCATATTTTCAATCGCTTAATATAACATTGATTTAAATACAATTTCTAATAATAATAAATAAATGAATTACCTCAATAATAATGAAATAGCTTTGTTCAATTAAAACATGAAATGGTAAAGCCAAAATAATCACTAAAGTCCCTACAGCAATCTTCATGCTATTTGATGAGTGAACGTAATTTGCATAAACAATCCTACCTCCCCATATTGCTAGGGAGAAATCAACAATAGGCCACAAAGTATACCCTTTGCAATTTAGTAAAGCAACAGTCACCTTTTCCAGCGCGTTGTCAGTTTACGTTATGCGATTCAACGATGCTGCTTCTTGTACCGTTCATCCTTAATACAACATCACGTCCCTCAATACGCAATGGGCCTACTCATGATGAGCCTTCAACTCAGCAGCCCCCCCCCCCCCCCCCACCCCCCGGAGTGGTCCGTCGACACAGTCCAGTTAAAGTCGTCTGATCTGGGCAGGAGGCGCCAGGTTATCCCCGGGGAGCTGGGGAGTCAAGGACTGTAGCTCGAAATGCAGAATAATGTAATTCTATCTGGACAGAATTCAACCTAATTACAGCAGAAAGCAAAACAGGCAGAGAGGATCGTGAACGCAAATGGGCTGGGATGACAAGCTCATCAGGCTAATGTCGGGCATCTACGAGTGGAGAGCTTTGGAACAGACGCGCGGAAGAGCGCGAGCCTGCTCATATGGGAGTCAATTCAAGAGATTCACCAGAGGTTCACCAGAAACAATGCTATGTAGAAAACAAAAAAACAAGCTATGTGTATACCTGAATATAAAAAAATACATATTTAAGGCTATAGAAACAAGAATGAACAAAAACGGAATAATCATAATTCGCCTTATTAATATTATTATTATATTGTTATTAATATGCAGTATGGATCGGCTGTTACGTGCCTATTAGTCTGCTCACCGAACCTTAAGATAGCCTTCTAATTATGAATACATTCTGCCTGCCTTATGAACGCATAACAAATAACCAATGTCAACCGCATAACCGGCGTCGATGGGTTGTATTCTCCACAGCAAATGAAGATACTGGGCACTCAGTGAAAACTAGCCAACAGTTACCTGTGCCCCAGAAATTATAGCAAACAGATTTGTTGTTCCACAAACGGCAGCTTTGAAATATTTAATGTATGAGGACGGATTTCCTTAATGGGTCCTTTTTCTGCCAACTATCGCAGTTGTTTGCAAACCTCTTGAAGCCTTCTGCAGAAACGTATCACATGCAAGAGGATTGGGAGGAAAGAGGGGGGAGCACTATAATATACGGGGAGCCAATTGTGACAAATTCCTTTTGTCTGCGCATTGCTGGTACTTTATTACCCAGACGAGCAACACTGCCTGGAGATAACGATTCATCATCGGCCGCGCAGAAGCCACCGTATACATCGCCCCTGGGCAACTATTTGAGAAGGGGATTGCACGCAGAGAGCAGCTTGCAAACAAATTTGAGGGAGAGTTTGATTAAATTTGTTTAAATCTCAATATGTATGCAATCCTTGTCAAAGTTGGACAGAAAAATCTGTGATCTTCTGGAAAACGCAACGTGTCAAATCTACGGTTTCACATGTAAATGTGTCTAATTCAAAATTCACCTTTTAAGTTTATTGCTGAGCATTTAAATTGTTGGCCTTTAATTTCATTACATCTTTTTTCAAACCGATCACTTCTTGGTCTATATAAGGGTTCATCGATTGTATTTATATTTCTCTTTTTTAAACAGATCAACGTAGTCTTATTACTAAGGCTATGTTTTCTGCCTAATTAGGCAAAGTTTAATTTCAGAAGACCTATTGAATGTAATGAAATGAATGGCAGGTAGGTAAGCTCGAGTTGTCAGGTTCAATAACAGGAAAACAACGAGCTGTTCGGATTAAAACATATGTTAATTAAATATACTATAATTAAACTACGTTGCCAATTATTTGTATTTATTTTGTATTTACATGCATGTTTTGGGTAACAAGTCGCTGAACGGTCAGTGAACATCGTTTGTTTATTTTCAGGGTTAAAACAGTACAATATGGCCATTAATGCCTTTCCATTGCTGCTGAATCTAGGACACCAGATCGCCTACAGAGCTCAGAGCGTTGGGCCAGTAACTGATGGGTCGTTGGTTGGAATCTCCAAGCAGACAAGGTGAAGAGTCTGTCCTCCCCTTGAGCAAGTCACTTAACCCAGTATTAGTATTGTACGTCTCTATAGATATTGACGTTCGCTGCATGACTATAATATAATTATCGTGTCTGGAAGGAAACAGTGTATGCGGTAACGGTAGAATTGGGTCCTTGTTATGTTTCTGTTACAAATAATGAGTAAGACGAGATATTTGGGGCGATCAATTAGCTTATTGGCCAGTGCTGCTTGTGGCCTCGTTTTGGTAAATTAACATTACTTCCAATGGCTAGGCCAATACTATGCAGGCCTACTTTACTCTCATTCGTGTAATATGTGGTTTAATTTCACGTTCGGGACGTTGCAACAGCCCAGACGTCACCTCAGCCTCCTTTTGCTCTCGAGGCTTCGCTTTGAAGAGCGAAAGAGATTGCCTCGCTCATAACCGTTGTCATCAATTGGAGGTGATGTGTGATACATCACGGTCGTTTACACATTAATTTTACCATAATGACGCGTTCATCGCCCCGATATCCAATGACACCGCCTGTCGTCCTCAAACTGATATCAATTGTAAGGCAGTCTAACAGCAATCGTGTTAAATTTTACCCGCTTCACATGACGGCTCTCCAACATATTCGTTCCCAATTTGTTTTATTCGATCACTTTTAAAACAAAGACATCTTTTTTTACACCAACCCTGTCCTCGTCGCCAGACAACGTCCATTATTGATAGCTTTAAATTCATACAATTGATTTTTATGCTTCCCTCTAGCCAGTTTAAGCAGTTGAGAGACGTCTTTATTCGCGCGGAAGCTGAAATAAGTGCGTAATAAAACGATGATTTATTAAATTCGCTTTCCCAGTGTTGCAGTTTTATTATGAGTCATTTTTCATTTTTATTAAATTTAGACCAGGCTATCCGTCCTCTTGCTTCTGGCGGAGAAAGGTTAAATTAGTTGTGCAATCAACGCATTGTTTTGCATTGTCAAGGGTAAGCCATGATTCTCTTATGGACCTTATTGGCAAAGGCTGGTCTAATACTACTGAGCGGAAAGCTGTAATCCAACAATAACAACACGTTTCCCGCTCTTGTTTTGGAAGATATAGGAGGGATAGGGCAGAGGAAATGTAACCACTATTTAACACACGTGACGCAATGTCAAAATAGTGTGTATTTACAAATATTAGCGAGTTCATGGAGATATATTATTGGAGAATCAGTAGGTAGAATTTTTTTATATATAAACTCACTGGCCGATATACAACTCATACATATAAACTCATACATAAACTCAAGGGTCTATTCAATTAATTTAAGTAAACAAAATCTACTTACCAGCTTTTCGCCCTTGAATATGATTTATAAAAATTGTATTGGCCTAGCCTATGGTAGACCATGTGTTTGTATAGGCTTTTCCGAGTTGGTCGTGTGAAAGAATTTGCTGTGCAAAGTATTTGTTGTATTATTTCATGATCTTGAAAAGGGCAATGTTGTCAAGTTAATGACTAATCCCCCACATCACTTCTTATCTTGCGTAGTGGTGTTAGTGTCATAAGCAACAATTTATGTGACTAATTGTAAATCACGCCTACAATGAAAAGGGCAATAAACAGGGATGTATGATATTAAATAAAGTCGATAGTTACATAGCTATTAAGCATAGTTTCAAGCATGGCAGTCCAGCTATTAGCCAGTTGTTCATACCACGTCTTTTTATAGTGGGATTAAGGTCGGTGATAGCTTATTAAACTCACTTCTATTTTGATATACGCTGTGTGTTATAGAGCAAAACTGGAGCTGCAACTGTAAATTGGCTGCGGGTTCTTTAAGAAAGGGAGCGGGCTGCAGAACATTGTCTAACTGGAAATGCGGGGGGCCAATAGATGACGGAATGGCAAGATTTAGGCAGAAGCCGTGTCTCGACAGCTGCTGAAATCACTTCAAGACGCAATGCAACGGAGCAATCTTTTCCAATTAATATTCATGTTTAGCACGGTTAACACTTACATTTGTTACATATTTTGATACGATGAGTTCGAGTCTCTGTTGCCCTCTGTCTTTAGCAATGTCGTAATAAAATCGCAAGAGAAGGGCGCCTGCACTTGGGAACTCCTCAAATTTCGGATTTGGTTGTGAGTAGTCTGGGTAACTATTTTACCACGCTATTCATCTCTACGGATGACTGTAACATTTGCAAGAAAGTGTGTTAAACAACGTGCTACAAGGTGGTGGATATGCATTTTAGGACTTCCCCAGAATATATCCCAATGGATTATTAACAGGGAATTTTAGTCTACTCCGTTTCTACATGTTTTCTGGACAGACGATGGCAACGCTTTGGACGATGTTGGCCGCGCACAGCTCAAGGAAGTAGGTTAGCTTTAGGCTAATTAATCTGAACACCGACCGGGCATCATTTCGGCGTCTGATAACCTACTGCGACAGCACGGAAAACAAATTACATATACTTTTCATTAACATACGTGGCGTTTTTTAGACGCAATGAACACAACAATGGAGCACACTGGAATTGAAGAGGTAAACCAGACGCACCAACAGCACGAGCCCATCAGTTTTGGAATAGATCAGATTCTGAACAGCACGGACCAGTCCAGTAGCTGCATGCTCCCCAATCGAACCGGCGACCCGGATTACACTATCGCCCCAAACGTTTACACCAATGGCTACAACAGCGTTTACAACCCGGCCTGCTCCATGGCGGCGGGGCTCGCGGGTTCCTATAACGTGAACATGAACATGAATGTCAGCATGAACATGAACGTTAACGTTAACGGTGGGAACGCGGGTGGTGTTATCAGGGTACCAGCTCACAGGCCCATGCCACCGAATCCGCATCCGCCCCCTCCTAGCCATCCACCTGGCCTTGCGGCGGGCATCCCTTCCGTGACTTCGATGCCAAGTATGGGAAATGCGGCAAACTTTACCTTCCCGTGGATGGAAAGCAGCAGACGGTTTGCAAAGGACAGACTAACTGGTAAGATTTATCCACATTTCTGAAAATCTGTTCCAGAATGGAAACATGGCTTGAAAGCTTCCCCCATAGGCCAATCATTTTGGAAATCACATCTAATATCACTTTTCCAGGTAAAATGGGGCTCAATTTTAAAACGACTTCGTAGAGGTCAAATGTTGTTGGCCAGTTTAACTCACGTCCTAAAGATCATATGCCTGTATCAGCAAAAAAATATATAATTCGCGTCAGTTATGACGGCATTGTGGCCATTCATTTGACGGACTCATTTATCAAATCATATGGGGCATGTGGCAGGAGCAATTCGATTTTACGTCTAGGCCTGTGTCTGCGTCATATTCGTTAATTTAAAAGGCAAGTGAATACTTGTAGGTATTGTTAAGAATATATGTTATGTAGCTAACATTTGTGTTATTATTGGGGATTGTGTCAGTAGCCTATTGAGTTTTATGAAACGAGGGGTTGAAATTGTTTAACATCAATGTTCTTCCCTCGTTTCACATTACCCTAATCAAGGTAATAGCTCTCTATACAAAACATGTGTCTTCATTTTAATTAATTAATCAAAAATGCAATAGAACAGGTTTATTTTTGTTTAGGTATTTATATCACTAAAATTCAGAAATAATACACTCGATCAATTAAAATAATTTTAGTTTCTGCCAGTAACAATAATAATAAGAATTAGTTAGAATTAGCTTGTTAATATTGTGAGCTTTCCAGTCGTTTGTTTACTATTACTATTATTATTATAATAGTTGTTGTGGTTGGTTATTGTAGCAGCTAACAATGTAACAATTTGCGATACAACCCAAACGTTTTTATAGCATATTGTTAGCATTATTTCGATCTACATGACATTTTTTAAGGCAGAAATGCTTGGTAGACAGGTTTTGGAGAAAATGAGCCGGTCTGTAGGTCTACTGTAGGTCGGTCTGAGACTGAATAGGGCTAATTGCGAGTCCTTCTACGGCCGACATCGATGATGTAGCTTACTACTGGAGGTGGGAATTGTAAATATTTGTGTTTTGGCTCTACTGGCCTATTCATAAAGTCAGGATGTATGCCTTAACCTAGCTATGTATACAGAAAACAATGCTGCACCATGACTATAAACAACTGGACAACGTGTTGTCCTTTCCACGATTCCATTGTTAAAAAAAAACTATTAAGTCCAGCCAAATATGACAACTTAGGCTACTGTACACGAATAACAGAACTAAGTTAACTGCGAAAAATATTAAAGGGCTAGTAGACGTAGGCCTACCGCCTAGTTTGTTTCCTTCATAAAACACTGCAGTAAAATGTATGTCTATCTTTCGGCCGTCAATGAAAATATGGGTAGACTATCCATTGAAAACGCCTCGTGTTTCTCTGCATTTACTGACCTGTATCCTCCGTGTGACACTGGCAGGTGTAAGGCTTATCCAGGCCTACTGTATATCATCAACAATCTTAACGGCATTCCGTTTTCCTTTATTTTTTGTAGATCACTCTGGTTTAGATTTTTCTTCACGCGCTTATAGTTATGGTTGGGCCACTTATTGCTTGTAGACCAGTACAGTAGACCATTTGCTGTATTTATATAGAATAATAAGGAATCATATTATTGTGGCTGGATATGAAATACATACCATATCAGCACTCTATAGCCTACTGCAATCCAACTCCGTGTTTGCTGGTACCGAATCATTTGTCCAACGGGGACGCATTGGATAAATTGATTCCTAGAAAATTAAGGCTACCGGCAGAGCATATCAGATCTAGCTACACATGCGTCTGCCGTAGTATTTCTTCCATTTGTCTCTGGTGTTTTCGATTAGCCAAGTCAAGACAAGCCATAGGCCTGCTGTTTCATATTCTTAAATAGCAACTACATTTTTTTACAATTATGTCAAGAGAAGAAATAAGTTGACTATTAACACATGACAGTCATGTGAATTAAATCTTAATTTCATAGCGTGCTGTCAATAATCTCACCCCCACTTGCCTGAACTATTCGTTTTTCGTGCCATGACGTCACCCGTATGAAGATGAAAATGAAGAACATCATGGATTGGCCCGCATTAAATATTAACGACGCTATGCAATGCGCTGTGCTTCCCTCATTAATTATTTAACCAAGAGAATGATATGTCACCTGTAAAATATCTTATGTAAATGTGCTTATCAATTTTATTCATAGTCACAAAGGGGCTCCCGTTTAATTGGGTTTATCTTTGGTGTTTGTTTTGTAGCCCCATCTCCCAACATCCACTGACAAAAGGCTACTATTATTATGTTAGTTCAAAATTCATTTTAAGTAATCACTTCCTGTTATTTTTGTTACCTATATTTGAGAAAACAATATTTAGCTCTTAGCTCGGCAATACTGTTACAGACACATTTTCTAATAATATCATAGGGTTCAATTACTTCCCTATTTATTTGAAAATAATATGACTAATGGCATTTCGGGGATCCTGACTTAAAGAGAGGACATCTCTCAGTTTCTGGATTTACTCTATAGTTTTTCAGCATTTGACACCAGTTTTATCTGCTGACCTAACTTAATTTAATGTCTCAAACACGTAAAACATTTCTGTGGATGCTTGAAAAAGACATCTCTCTTTTTTAAAGCAATTCCCTATTGGATTGCAGCTTTGAATTTCACCGCAAGTGTCAAAGCAAGTGAAACGACAACAGGCCTGGCATTTGGAGATGTGATATTCACAACGGACATTTCTGAACAGACATTTAGTGAAAGGGAATACCGCATTTTTTATGGTAATTGACTTCTTGGCAGTTCGCACGTTTGAAAACGTATGGAAGTGCATAAAGGAATTGGTCTCAAGTCAACACCGAACCTTTGGCTAAAATGACATAAAAATATTGGCTACGCCTTTGGCCTATTGTGGATGTCATAGCACCATAGCCGTACCACCAATGGCGTTAAAACACAATATCTGCATGTATTAACATACAAACGTGATATCCATACGGCGATACACACTTACACGGTAAAGTGATTTAGTGCGGTGATGTAGAATATTGATGATATTTCAGGTTTAGAGATCCTTCGCAGTAATCTACAGAGATCTATAAATACACTTCTGATAGGGTCTGGCGTATAACTTGACGAGGTGTAACCTAACTTCACAAATCGACAATGGATAGAACATCTGTTGCTGGATGGTAGCCTACTATCCAATTATGTGTAGCGTGATATGAGTGCGCGTTCTCCCAGTAGCCTACATACGCAATATCCCATAATGGCCAGCGAGGAGAGATCAGGCCTTATCGTAAAAAATACAGTCGTGCTCTACTCAAAGAGTCTGATATTTCCAAATATGTTAATTTGATGCCTGCTACAGTAATGGTGATATTAATGGGACAAGCCTGATTTTGCTCTGGCCGTTGATTCTGTTTTCAGCGCTGTGGCTGGAGCAAACGGCTCTGTTTTGCCTCACTGTGTAATAAATAGCAATATATGTTCATGTTATATTTCAATATCCGCGTTAGAATCCTTTACGGGTATATTTATTAGATTGCTACACAGGTAATATCCGCAGTGGGGGAGAGAAGCGCTGTCACAGAAAAGTGTTATTAAGTATAAGTGGTTTTATTATGGGCCACATATTCTCCACGGTAGCATTTTATTTTTGATATGCTTATGCTAAATCGTATTATACAGGCATCAGATTTAGTATTCTCCGCCATATCTTTTGTTGCCCCTTAGAGAACTACATCTCCCATTCTTGCTTGATGCTTTCTTGAAAACAGGATACCAACCCACTTATACCAATTACAAGGTGGAAGACCTAAACTCTTCAGTTTTCACCATATTGCATTTCTCTCCTTTATAATAAAACTTTGACATGGGGACTAATGGAAAGTGTAGTCCAGAATAGGTCCAATATCCTTCCTACACATGTTAGGTCTTTCTCAGTTATGGGAAACAACACTATGGTATTTCCTTTAATGAATAGCAGTTTCTTCAGGTAAATATCTCTGAATAAAACCCTGACAACATCTTATTGACGTACTTTGAAATGTGGACTGTAATTATAAGTTATCTCATCAAGTTATAAAGAGTATAATAGCTAAGAGGCTGAATCTAAGGGCTAAATTTAACTGTAACTTTAACATGTCTGCAGGTTTGAATGTCAGACAGGTGCATTCTGGGTCCCTGACACAGCAGCATTTAGTGGTAAACTACAACAAACTGCTATTTCCTTTGGAAACTTGTAAAAAGACATTGAAATTAAAACTCTAATGTATAGCCTGCTGTCTAGACCTTCTGGCAGTTATCATACTTATACATTCATAAGTCAATCATTATTCATAAGAAACATTGCTGAAATTCAAACGGTTGAGCTGTTTATGTGGGAAAACCCTTTCAAAATTAACATTCGGTAGAAGGTGCCCTCCAGCATGCTTGACTGGATGGCGACTTCCATGTTACTCCTGATTTCCATGTTACTCCTGATTTCCATGTTACTCTTGATTTCCATGTTGCTCCTGATTTCCGTGTTACTCTTGATTTCCGTGTTACTCTTGATTTCCATGTTACTCCTGATTTCCATGTTGCTCCTGATTTCTGTGTTACCCTTGACTTGCGTGTTACTCTTGACTCGCGTGTTACTCTTGACTTGCGTGTTACCCTTGACTTGCGTGTTACCCTTGACTTGCGTGTAACTGTAGGGTTGTACATAAACGTGCTTGCATGTGTCTGGTCCAAAAGCTGCTCCACAAATGGCTTGAAATAGATGTCTAAGGTGATAAAGACTGTACCAAGACCTGCGTCTAGATGCTGGAGCAGACATGCTTGCCCTGCCCCAAATGTGTGACCCATTAATTTATATCCTCATGCATAGAAGGGATTCTATATTTAAAAAAAATACTAATAGAAAAAATAACTACAAAAATTCAAAATGAACACTTTTACACTTTTTGCAATGCTAAATACAATGCAATGCAATATAAATTGCCCAATATATATCTTTTGTATGTTTTCCAATCAGTTTTAAGTCATTCATTCAACCGTTTATGTTTATAACTAATCAGAGGTTTGGAGTAATTTGTAATGATTGTTGAGTGCATTAGGTGGCTTGGGTTTCATTTGTATTTCATCTCATCTCCAAAGTGCCTCTGTGGCAGATTAATTTTGATTGCTCACACTGAATTCAGGTTACTCAATTCTTATTCTCCTGTGGGCAGTTTCTGTGTAATCATGCAGCTGACCAAATTATGCAAGATTTTACAGAGATTACTAAATTCTCAACACCGTAGCATTTGTCCCTCAGGACACCTACTGAAATGTTTTCATATGCATTTTGGCTCCTGGTGAACTCTCTGACAGGAGTAGATAAATAAACACACTGTAAGACAACAGGAAACAGGCTGTAAAGAACCGGCTGCTTGCTCCTAACCCCGTCTACAGAAATGTTTTACTGGTTATGGATGTAGCGGCGAATCGGGCTGGAGAAGGGATCTATATCTAAAACGTCTTGTATTACATTTATGAATGTCCTGTTTGCCCGTGCCTGACGCAGTAGACACCATTCACAAATAATTGAACGTGGCCAAATGCTTGAGATATGACCCACAAACGTCATGTTTTCATTGGTCACACCTGCAGTGTACATACATCGCTGAAGGTACTGCTCTGGTACTGACTCGGCACCACACCAAATGTGAATATTTTGGGCTAACCAGTCGGCTAAGGACACTTATTTTAATAAATGACAAGTATGACATCCCCCCCAAGCACCCCATCTTAATGAAATAAGCCCACTACAGCTCCATGTGGGACCCTTACTGTGTCTCCCTTTCTTTAGCGGAGCAGGCAGAGGAAAGACAAGCAGGAGACCTCGGTGGGAGGCCAGCACCTCCTCCGGCGCTGCCGGGCCTCTGCCCTCTGCCCAAGGGGGACATCGGCAGGGTCCCTTCCTGGAGCTCTATGGAGACTTTAGCCAAACACTATTACCCTGAACTCGCTCACCTGCGAGACTCTGGCCCCCTTGCAGACTATCCCTTTCGAAAGGGTTCTTGTCCAGGTGAGTCACATCCCTGGTCTTCTTTTAAATGTGCCCATCATCTGACCCTGGTTTGTTTTCTCCTGGAGCACACCAGGGGTCGGGTGTTAAAATATCAATATCCATACCAGCAGGTCCATAGGACAAAACTGTGTATAATGAAAAACTATAGATTTTCTGTGAGAAAATCACATTAATCTGCAATCGTTTTTTTTCAGCCTTAAATGTCTAGGTGAAATGCAGGGTGCTTATTTGAAGTGTTGAGTCATAAAATGTTGGCTAATTCCTGAAAAAAAAACATAGATGATGAAATACTGAACTGTATTGGAGTTATTCAACAACACAACACAACATGGAAGCAGGTAATGTCAGATAAGATTCCCGCTTGGCCAATGTTCATCTTGGAAAAACCAACGTAGTTTTTCTTTCTCTTTCCGCCTTAGCAGCTCTTTCGCCATTCTCCGTGACCCGGCGCATCGGCCACCCTTATCAGAACCGGACACCGCCCAAAAGAAAAAAGCCCCGCACCTCATTTAGCCGAGTGCAGATCTGCGAGCTGGAGAAACGCTTTCACCGACAGAAATACCTGGCATCGGCGGAGCGCGCCACCCTAGCCAAGGCCCTGAAGATGACAGATGCTCAGGTCAAAACCTGGTTCCAGAACAGGAGGACAAAATGGCGGTAGGGGCTCGTTAACACATCACAGAAACATACTACAGGCTTTAACGTGCACTGTTTACACTCTCAGCGCTTATGTCATGCTTCAAATTGCCACGTTTTGATTTTTTTTGTATATTAGGCAAGGATAAAACATTTTGTGTGCAGCAAGTATAAATTAACCATCCATTTAACGTCTACGGGAATTTCTTTGATTGTTGTGAGAAATCTTTTGTGAAATGTATAGGAATATTCAACAGATAACCGACACCAAATCCCTAGGTATATTTTCTTGTGAAAGTGATACACCAATTTTGCTTAGTCCAGCTCATCCTTGTTTTTAGAAGACAGTTCCATTGACCAAGCACAATTAGCCGTTTTCTTAAAAGGTTTGTGGAAAACTGCCGTCCGAAGCAATATTGAACCATTAGTCTGAATAATTGAGTGCGCAGTTCAGTGTAGAACTCTTCCCATTAATTCACTCAAACGTGTGGACGATACTTTTAACTTAACCTTTGATGTCAGGCAAGGAACTAAAGGGAAAGCACATATTAGGCCTTTTCCCATTTCCCCAGGTACACCTTGTGTTAAAATGTGCCCTGCGATCACATAGTGCTCAGGGAACAAATTCAGTGAGGGTTAAGGTATAGGGATGAGAATGTCAGGTTTAATTTTGGGCAGTGCACGGGGGCAGGTCGGTAAATGTCATTGGAAATCCAAAATAAATATATTGGGTCTTGATGTGACTCACCTTTAAAACGTTGGCACAGGACGCGTTGCAACACCAGGTGTAAAAGGAGAGCGTGGGATCTTATTTCAGTAGGTACGTGCATGCCAGGTGTCGACACAGGTTTGGGAAAACATCAAATTATGTTCAAAAGGCGAGTAAATGGAATGGTACAGTTGGTTCTCAAAGATTAGTGTCATCTTTGTTCAATTCTGAAACTGTAAACCAGCATTGAAAATATAATGAATAAATTGCATATCATGACTATCCAGGGTATTAACTAACTCAGTTTTCCGATTTCTGTGCTGGTTATGTTGGGGTTTACTATATTCCCCTGTAATGTGTAGATGGAGGTCCAATAATGGGTTTTTGTAACGACTCTGCTAATAAGAAGCAAAGTATTATATAAACAGACGCAAAATATGATAAAAAATATGTAGTTAGCAATAGCATGTTCCTAATGGAAGGAGAACGATGTGTGTGAAACAATATTTTTGATGTGTCCATTTGACCGCGTTCCTCAGGCAGAACCTACCCTCACATGGAATAATAAAAAACATCCATGTAAAAATGACAGATAGGCCTACTTGTCCAGATATACAAATTATAAAGGAAATGGGTGTAAATATAAATAATAAAGCACATTTTGACGTAAGCTCCAACGATAGTTTCTCAAGGAACGTACAACTTAAGTTATATATCAGGAAGTGTCTGGCTTTTACTTTTGAAAGTTCGATTTACGACGACATACTAATGTGATTGTTTAGGCGGGGTTCTGACCAAATGTAACCGTCCTCCCATGTTACCGTGAACCCAGGAGACAGACAGCAGAGGAGCGCGAGGCGGAGAGGCAGCAGGCTAACCGGCTGATGCTGCAGCTCCAACAGGAGGCCTTCCAAAAGACCCTGAGCCAACCTCTGCAGCAGGACCCCCTGTGTCTGCACAACTCCTCCCTGTATGCTCTGCAGAACTTACAACCCTGGGCGGAGGACAACAAGGTGACCTCCGTCACCTCCCTGGCATCTGTGGTCTGACTGACCGTGTTTGTGTGTGTGTGTGTGTGTGTGTGTGTGTGTGCGCGCGCGCGCGCGTTCAAGTTTGTCTGGGTGCGGTGTGTGTGTGTTTGTGTGTGGGTGTGTGTGTGTGTGTGTGTGTCTAATTACTCATACGAATATAATTGTAATCATTGTTTTTTTAAGGGAAAATGTGGGTGAGCTATTTTTTGAGGACTGAATGCTCATATTTAGATAGATGCACAGGAGCTCATGCCTGTGGCCTTAACATTGAATTGTATTTTATGCAAAGACTGTTGCATTGTGGGATTGTAAATTAATTTGTTATGTTATTTATTGAGCATAAAAACCACCATTAAGGACGAGAAGAAAACCTTTAGGACATGACATTTTCTATATGTATTTCTTTACAAACCACATATTCTCTTTTATAGATCATTTGTGGACTTCTTGGCGTGGACAGGCATACATTTAGTTCCACTGAAATGGACAATGATCAATGAGTCTTCTACATTTTTTTTTCAGACCTAATTCCATCAAGTCGCTTTCCTACCTTACAGTAGATTTTCACTTTCCCTTCAGCTGACACATCGGTAGAAGCTTACGACCAGGACTGGCATGTGGCCAACAGGGAAGCACTGACTCTCAGCCGTACGGCAACAAAACTGGATCAGATCCTTTTGCTTTTGACTTCGTACGTTGTAGTAATGCATGTTTCCTATATTTCTGTCTGCACTTGGAGTTGCCGTTGAAGTCACCAGCCATTCAGGTGGATCCATTCCTGGACTGCAGTTTGCAAGTACCATTGTGGAATATCTCAAAGGTTCCTCATAACTTACATTTAAAAGTTGTTTTATATTAAATGATAGTGACTTTTTGAAAAGATGATCAAATCTGGAAGTCTCTTTTATGTTGGCTGTGGTTTTCTTGTGACTGAAAGGATAACTGGATAATTTTACACTGTAGGGGTGTCCTTTACTATTGGAGTACACTATGTATATATATTTATAATTTATTGTGCCTCAAATTTATTTTATTATTTGTTTGATTTCCATATTCCATCATTTCAGAATCTATTTCCATACACAAATAAGCTCTGGGCTTCAGTCATAGCATCTGGGAGAGAAATATACATTATTTTAATTGCTTCTGAGAGAAAAAACAGACATGTTTAAAGCTCCATACCAGATAAAATCTCAGTTTTTCTACAGAAAATACGATGGTCAAAGTGTACCCATGATGTCTACGTTATCTATTGAAATTAGAATATTTTCAGAGATGATGTGCACTTTCTTTTCAACCTATGTTTTGGTTCATGGTTTGGTTTTATTTTGAAGGTTATAATTTAGTCACATTGCCGTTTAACAAATGGTACTCAGGTTGCAATGTTGCACCTACACTTTTTGAACAATCAAAGTATCATATATGAGTGGATAGTTTGTCAAGTTCCATTTTCAGCTAGTATATACATATGACCATTTTCTAAATGTTGAAATTGTGTGGTATGATTTCATTTTCGATTACTGTGCCCCAGTTGTGCCCCAAGACTAATTGTTTTGACCACTGATGGAACAGACTAATACATTTTGCATGCCCCGCGATGCCTCAGGCAAGCATGGTTTGGTCATTCTCAGGCAATATTGGTCCTAAATTGACCAATCCGGGTCTCCAAATATTGGCAATCTATAACATTGGATTTGCTGCAATTTAGACAGCCAGAATCACTAGAGAATCACTGAGGCACACTTGAATTTACTTGATCGCTAGGCCTGCTGGTGGACCCTTGCTACAGTCTCACACGGCGACCTTCAAGGGCTCAAGCTCTCCCGACCATACAGCCTGGATGAAATTTGCATAGGCTTCGTTGAAAATGAATGGGCCATTTTGCCCAATGGTTCCTGTCTGTGAGTGCCAGAGAAGAAAAACCAAATCGGACAATGTCAACCTTCAACTGCTAAGAGGTACTTTGGTATGTAGTTGTTGCTCCCCTTCGTATTGGTATCAAAATGTACCCATCCGCTTTTTAGAATATACTCTATATTAGCAATCTGTATCAGTCTTCAAAGGTAGAATCTATTGTAAAACAAGATTATCCAGTCTAGGATGGAATAATGTCAAAACTAATGGGACAGTCGTTACAAAAAGGTTCAGCACAGGCACTTGCATTCCTGTTAGTGCATAATCTGATGCGGTCACTGCACACTCATAATAGTGGAACAAAACAATGACAATTTGAGGGTCTGTATTACCATGACTCTATGGGTTATTGAGATTGATCTATCATAATGGTAAACACTTGAATAGCATTTGAGAGAAAATCATAGAGATTGACAGTATTAAACTATCAATCTCTATGATGGGTAAATTATGACTGACTGACAATGACTTGTTATTTATGTCGAAAAGGTTATTTGCAGATCAATGAATCGGCAGACGCCTGCAGTCATTTTGTTTCTTTTGAACACAGTCGAGGATAACAGACTGAATTATATGTTATTGTATGAATTAATTAATGCAAACTAATAGTGTGGAACGTGACTTAAGGGGAACATACAAAATGTTGAATATAATGTACACAATAAAATGTTCGGTTTTTTCATTAGAGATTTTAACTAGGACTGTAAAATAATGAAATATTTTAATATGTCAATATTATGGCTTTTGTTTCCCTACAAATGGATGAATAACACCACCCAGCAAAACCATCTACACTCAGTGAAAGAAAGTCCGAACGCATCGTATTCCCTTTCAAGATGCATTTAGTGGTGTTTTTGAAATAACGATCAACTAAACATTTCCTTAAAGACTTTTGGCATCTTTTTCCTTGACTGAGCTCACAGGCACCCAAGCCACCACATGGCCTTGCTAGAGAGTGATAAGACAAGGCAACCCCAACCATTTACTAACCCCCAAACCTGGACAGTGCTGACAAACTGCCCCACCCCTCGACAGAATCCTGCACGTGTTAATCCACGTGCAGGATTTGAACCCTGGGTTTACGTGATTCAAGGGGCCCCTGAAGATTAACCCTCTATGCAAAGCCCTTTTCTGGGAACCGGTGGGATGTCTTCTGGTTGGATTCAAAACACTAAACACGGGGGTAGAACCTTGGCAGGGGTCTCTGTTAACCATGGTTGTCAACAAAAATGTCCTAACTGGGAGCAAACCGCTAATCTATATAGATCTCATGGTTTGGGTATTGCACCACTGCTGCTCTCTTGATTGTAAATGAGGCTTCACTCTCTTCATGTAGATCACAGGTGGTTGCCTACACCAGGAAGTAGTACTGTTTATTTCGTTGGTTAGTACTCCGTTGATCTCGATGTTAGGATCTCAGCAAACAGCCCAAGGTTACCCATGTTTATCAACAGCATCAGTCTACCCCGAAACTGGGGCATCTCCGTCGTTCAAAACAACCCTTTCAGCACTGAGACAACGTGTTTTGTCAGTTTCGAGGGTGTCTCGCCTGGTTGAGATCCTGTCAATGGCAGGCAGTTGTCCAGGTGATGCCTACTCAACCCCCATTTCCTCTGCATGGACCGCGGGCTCCTTTCATCCTGAGGTCTCAGGTGCCATGAAGACGTGACTTGGCCCCTTTTCGCTGAAAATTCCTCACCCTTTTTTATTGGTTTTTCCACCACGCTTTGTATTGTGCTACAGGTGCTTAAAGATTAAATACATTTCTAAACTGAGAATGTCCTTTTGCCTTATTCACTTACAATAAATTGTCACCACACAAGATGTACTGGTGTGAATGGTTTAAGGTACTGTATATCACACTTCCTATCTGGTACAGAACAGGGCACCAAAATACTACAAAACATCACATTTTGTTTCTCCTAAACCTTTTTTTATTATCAAAGATTCTTTCTAGGGTAAAATAGGTAAAATATTACATTTTACCTATTATATATGTATAAAATAATTGTTTGCTTTCAAATATAATTGAAAGCAAACTACTGATATACATCCAGTTATTCTACTTTGAAGACGCTTTCAGAAACTGGAAAAGGGGAATCATTATTAAATATGCATTCCAGGATTCAAGCACAATAAATTAACAACATTTGAAAAAAAATGCATTTGTAACACATAAAATACATAAATACAATATATACTAAACTATTTTTTCAACCATTTTACATTAGACGTATAGGCCTCTTATGTTGTTTATATGTGCATGCCCTATATGTAGAATCACTATACCTCCATTCGCCAGGACATTGCAAGTTTGAGAGCGAGTAGTTTTAATAACATGGGCACATATTGTATTGGCAGATACATGGCACAGTAAACCATTTTTGGGTGCCAGTTTTGGCTCAACGGCACCAGTTCTATAATCAATGGCCAAATATCCTGGAATACGTCTTTAATGTAAAGGTTTGGGTTTATGTGACGCCTGCATATACCCTTAATGGGATCAGGGGTTTTCAGAAGATTTTGAATGAGAAGTTATGAATGACGCACGGATGTTTTTGCACTTAAGATTTGCTGTGGTGCGAAAACGTCAACATGTGAAAGATAAGCCCTGCAACTGATGAGATAAACCCAGTCCATAGGTCTCCCGGACGATGTGGACAATTGTTGTTTTTCTTCAAACAGATGTGATCTGTGAAATGTTTTAGGCTTTTATCTTTTCCCAAACAAAATTGTGAAAAATAGCCAACCAATTTATGTCCCACTCACTAAAAATACATCTCAGTTTTAAAAGTTGTGTCTGTCAGAAAATGTAAACGTAGGCTACCAGTGTTCAGTGTCGATATTGACGCCAACCCAAAGAAAATAGGTAGCATGGGCTTATGATAAAACACACAAACACAGGCTAGCTTACTGTGTCATATTTTATACAACATTATACAGCAATTTTGTGGCATCAGCCCAGAGCTACCTGTATGTGCTGACATCAGAGTTCAAAGAAAAAAAGTGTTGACTGAGTGCATTGCCCATATATAACCTGTACAGTGGGCCCTTGAGACAAGCTAGAGCAGACTTTACTACACAGGCAAGTTGTTTCACACATGCATGAATAGTTGCCATTCTTTCTTGGATAACACAGGCATCTCTTTGAGTTAAGCTTAACATTTCGTTTTGGACAGTCACAAAAAATGTGCACTCTGCATTTTTTCGTTCTCTCCATGAACTAGCAACAAATCATCATCATCGCTTTAAAAGAGACAGCAATTCATTTTAATTCAATGTAAGAAAATAACATTTCGAATACTTTAGGAATTTGAATTCTTAAAACAGGAATCAGCTGCTGAGACTAAAATATAGTGTTGTTCTCTCTAATTATGTTACATGCAGAGCGATTGGGTAAGTAGAATGTTATTTTTTGCGCAACAATTTTAACACAACAAACCAAATTAACATATTCTAAATGGCATAGTAATATCTTTAAATGTTTACTCAATGACTGACAAAACACAGTTAAAAATGAAAATAGACTCTAAATATTTTTTCTAAATGTATTCACGCTACGGTATGTGTTTCGCCGCGGCAATCACATTTCTAGGTCTTTTGCGAGGACGCCATCTAGCGGACAATAACCAATGTTAAGCGCTGGGTACAACCCTTTGTCCCCCTCCCAATGCTTTGATCCGATTGGACAAATAATTTCCACCGCTTCCATTCAGCTATAACCCATTGGCCTACTGAGCTGTCACTCCCCATTATGGTATAGCCTGGTCAGGCAGACAATAACATTGATGCGAAAATGGCGGAGGATATCGTCCCAGATCTAAGCAGACCTCAAATGTATTTATTTGGTGAGGAACGTCTGTACTGCCAAGTCTAATTTCACACTTGGTAAAAGTAGACATTTGTCCTTCGTTACATACTTATAGCCCTCCAAAACACACGCACAAATGTACTGCACGTAGCCATTAAGTCAGGAATGATTAGCTTCTGGCGCCAATTCAGCAAACCCTCTTTTGTTTGCATGTTAGCAAGCTAGCAGGCTAACTAGCGCAGCGTCACTGTTTTTTAACGATAGTGTTTTATTTCTGTTTTCAATTGTAGAATTTCAGTAATTTGCTAACCTTTATATTGTCAACTTTAGGTTGTGCGCTCAAATCGGACAAAAAGGAGTTCAAAGTTGAGGTGGAAGACGATGATGCGGATCATCAGCTGTCACTCAAAGCAGTAAGATCTTAATGTTAGAGCGTGCTGTTCTGCGGAGAATATCATAAAATGTTACTTAATATGCCAAGGTTCATTATGCTTCTTAAAAACAAAAGATGATCTAACAACAACATTACAATAAAAACGTCCATCTGACTCTTAAGGAACTAGGTCCAGACGACATATGTTGTTCTGTATGCTGTAGTTCATCTGTGTTCTTGTAATTGCCGTTAGTGACATTTTGTATAATTTCTTGTAGACATTTTTGGTACACTTTCTGCACTATATATTTACAAGTTTGCCGAATGTGCTTATTAAAGACAAACTGAAGGTATCAGACCTTATTCGAAACAGTTACAAAGCAGGCACTTCTCAGTTTATGTTAAAAGCCCGTATAAGGGTAACTGGCTTATTACGTTTTAATTAATCCTATTAGCTTTAAAAAAAAAAAAGTTGTCTTCAAGATTCAATCGGTATGTCTATAATTAATTAATGCATGAACAAATAGATGGTACTTCTACGGTTGATGTTTCTAGCTTAAAAAAATAAATACTCAGACCTATTTTATGTAAATCAGTGTAAATCTATGTTGCCTGATTTTTTAAATCTTTTTTGGTCCCTTTTCTACAACCCTCCCACATTTAGCCCGATGAAATGTGTCAGCATAATGATGTGGCAATCTGGTCACACGATCACCCAACTGAAATAACTAAGCTCCCCTAGAAACACAACTTTCAATGTCATCTCACCTTGTCAAAAAGTGACCTCTGCCGGACATGCCCCATAGGGACAGACGGGATGAGGTTCAGGTGTGGAGCAGGTTGTTTGGGGAGGTGGATGCATCTAGAATCCACTGTCACTCATGTATCTTGTAAACCAGCCATTTGTTTTGCAAGGTGGAACTTTTCAACATTTCACATGGATGATTATGTGACTGGAGTGGCACTGAAAATCTTCCCAGGTGATTGTTAATACGACCAGAGGAAACATTGAGTTGTTTCGTATACATTCAAAGTCATAACCTTCAAAGAAAACCAGTGACTTCATTTTATTTTGCTTAGCCTCCCTTCTGCTGTTTTCCTACCTTAGCAAAAACATTTCCCTATATGCTCTAAGTGCGTGTTCTCGTAACATTCCTTCAATCACTGCCCCTATTTGGCGCTAAGCAGAGGGATTGATGGACAGGAAAAAAGGAGGGACACTGGAGGTTGCCGGCGTGTACCAACACGACGGAAACTATGGTGTCATGTCCGTGAAACAGACGTCTGTGTTCCCATTGCAGGTGTGTCTGGGAGCGGAGGCTGAGGACACGTTTCACACGGTGGAGATCGAGGGCGTCGCATACGACGGAAAGACCACCAAAATCCCTCTCGCTGTGCTAAAGCCGTCCGTGCTTCCCTCTGTGAGTGTTTCAGAACCCGAAAAGTCTCCACAGTGATATGCTGTCTGCTCTCCTGGAACTCCTTCTGTTTTCTTATTCCGATTTTGTGGTGGCAAGAAAACACTTCACTCCGTTACCATGCAAGGACTTAGTAGTTACCAAAATAATGTTTGTTGTTTCTGTCCTTGTTACGGTCTTACCACACAACAACGCAAAAGGAAACTATAAAGGGCGCTATCTGTTCCCAGTGTATTGCACAATTTCACATCCTTTATGACTAAGCTGTGGCTATGAGGGTCTATAGAGTTCTGAATTACGTTAACCTTGTTACTCCCTGATCGGATTCTCCTTCCACCTATTACCTATAGAATGTGACTGCCGCCCTGATCGAGACATCCAGAGATGACCCCCATTGTTTAAACACGCTCGGCTTGTGAGTTTTGGTTCTGGTTCAGGCTTGAAACCACTGGCTGCGAGTGGATACCTTTGTTACTTTGTGAAAGTTTCTTGGACACCTACACCTGTGTTTTGTTTGGTTGCCATCGCCACCCAGACAATGGCCTGATGGTTAGGAATGCACATTCACAACTGTCTGGCTGCATCAACAATTATTATGTTTAGCGTGCAGGTACAAGTAAATAGATGTTTGGATTTTGATAGCTAATGTACTAATAGATCATTTGATAAGACTCATTTGCTGGCAAATTGGTGGGATTCCCTCCAAACAGGGCAGAACCCAATGGGATGCACACTATTAACAGTAAATGGGTCAGTGGTAAAATAAAATCTAAATGCGTTGAAAGTAGATCGAAACATCAAAAAGTCTATTAGATGACCTAGATGGGATTATTACACTGAACAACATACATTCCCTTTGGGAAGTACCAAGACCCCTTCACTTTCTCAATTTTTAGTTGTTAACTTTATATTGATAAGCCAGAATTCTAGCAACAATATCCCATAATTACAAAGTGAAAACACATTTTTAGACATTTGTGACAATTTATTAAAATTGAAATATCAAACCCTTTGCTTGGACATGCGAAATTGAGCTCTGATCCTGTGCTTCTGACTACCTTTCAGATGTTTTTAGAACTTGAGAGGTCTCCACCTGTAACAAATTCAATTGATTGGACATGATTTACAAAGGTCACAGCTGTCTATTTAATGTCCCACACTTCACAGTGCCTGACAGAGTAAAACCCATCCCATGAAGTCCAAGGAACTTTCAGTGGACCTCAAAGAATTGTGTTGAGGCATAGAAGAAATGGGTTCCTACATTGTGAATTGGTAGAGTTGCTAGACGGAAGCCAATCCTAACTAAAATGTGTATGACATGCCATCTGGAGTTTGCCACATGACTTAAAGGACTGTCAAGAGATACATTTTGGCCCCATTTTTTGATGAGACACCCACATTGCTAACACCATCCCTAAAGTAAAGAATGATTGTAGGAGCATCATGCTATGGGGATGCTTCTCAGCGACTGGGACACTGGTCAGGATTGAGGGGTGGATGAATATAGTAAAATACAGAACATATTCTGAATCTCACAGGATCAGTTAAGATTGCTAAGTGTGTAGCCTAATTAAAATCTGTGTAATTGCAGAAAGGGATCTGATACCAACCAAATGCAGTTGTAACTGAATGTGTACTTCATAGGTCTGTTTTTTCTTCACAACATAGTAAATAACGTTAGATTGTAACAAAATGGTTTACATTTTCATTGTGATGGACGAGTTCATGCAAAGAGCTGGGCCGTGTCTACCACTGCAAAGATTCTTTCTCCGACCGCTAGAAATGGCTGATAATAGGGGGTGGCTGAAGTTAGGTGGTAGTCGGCTCAAGTAGCTAACATTCGATCCATTCCCTTTCTGATGGGACAAGGCTGTGAACTCGTATGGCTAATGTTAGCATGAAGGTCACCTCACATTGCCCGAGTCCAACGCCTCCATGAAGGGATTGTTCATCCATGAAGTGTTTCAGCATCAATGACATTCTGCTGTGAAATACAAACAGCTATGCAGTACTGGCAGGTATCCAAGTTTGTGCTTTTAGCATGAAATGCTTTATTTTCTGTATTTTCCTCCAGAACCGTCCTTGAGATTCTCTGGCCCCACTACCATGATGTATAGAAGTTGTGACCGCCCTGCTATCATTTAATTTCTATTGTAATTATGCTCAAATCTACTACTTTTTTAGCTGCACATTTTGTGCAACATTTACTCCAATAATTGATTGCAGTTTGTCTTGTTTGGCGGATGAGCTCATTATAATAATCCTAATTATGTAAAATATGTTATTAGGTTTTTCATATTTTTTGTTGATATTTTATCAGAATATCTCACCATCACCCAATACTTTTAAGTCAACACAGGGGGAAGCACTGAGTCAAATGTTTTAAAAATGTTTTACAATATTTGTAGTGTTTTAGATGTGCTTCAGAACATCAAATTGGATATGTCACATCACTGACCCAGATTTAATTTGTGACATTGAACCATCTATAATTTTAATAAATGTTCCAGACTATTCTTTCACCCTCTACTTTTGTAAATGAAACAGTTGTGTTTGTAATACAAATGTTTGCGGTTTTATTTCTAATTCTAATGTCATTCTGTCTGCAGATGAGTTTGGGAGGCTTTGAGATCACCCCCCCAGTCACATTCCGCCTCCAGTCTGGCTGTGGTCCAGTTTACATAAGTGGACAGCATTTTGTCAGTGAGTCATTTCTAACCTTCAGATTTAGTTGTTTGTAAATTCCAGGTGAAGGCAACTTTATTGAGTCATGGTCCTGTTTAATATTGATTGGATATGGGGGCTGGACATTTTCACAGGGGTCTCCTACCTTTTCCAGGAATTGAGCTACAAAAAAAGACAAATGTAATGTGTCCATTGTCTTTTAATGAGGCATGTTCTTGACTTCTGTGCAATGTCTCCTAGATGCTTATTGTATAAGAGAAAGTTGTGCACTACGTTTTCTGTCTTGTAAATTACTCTAAAGGAGGTACAGTCAAGTCTATTTCACACTGTCCCAAGTACATTTTTCTTGTTTTTTTAAGATTCTTATCAAATAATATTACAGATACGTGTAGTGAAAATACAAAATGGCCATTCATTTGAAAACTGTAATCACATTAGAATAGGGAATCTGGCCCTGAAAGCGGGTGGAGGCATTCCTAAGATGACTCATCTGACTGCTTCCAAAGGCACTTGATGCCAAAGTACTGAACATAGGGTCTGAATACTTACATGTCTACCTGAGATGTCGCAGTTTATCCTTAATAAATGGACACATTTAAAAAAAAAGTTGTCATTATGGGGTATTGTGTGTATCTGTCAAAATATATACATTTGATCAATTATTAATTCATTTTAAACTACATCAGATGTGGAGAAAGCGATCACCTTGAAACACAAGCACAAAGCTTAATTTTATTGCCTGTCGCCACCCAGGTACTTTTTCTCAGGCACTGGAGGCAACTAAAATACTTTTAGGTTTTAACAGTCTGGTTACCTTCATGCTCTAAACATAGCAGGGAATCAATTTCTGGGATTTTGCTAAGCAGGATTGGGTATAGCGACGTATCTTTATTCAGTTTAGTAAAAAGCCCAGGAGTCAGGCTGAAATGGCTTGTGTCTGTAAAGAACCACGGCGATCACTCAGAACACGTTGCAACGAATAGTTGGGTGTGCTGCAAGCAGTTCTCTCCCGACAGATCTGCAAATGTCCACTAGGTTTGCCGTTATTAGCCAGACTGAGCCAGGGTTATAGAGCTGGAGCTGTCTGTGTCGAATGGGATCAGCCGCTCAGCAGAGCCGAATTGTGCATGTTAGTAGTTGGTTTTTAAAACACAAGAAATTCAGAAAATCTGAGGGAAAATTGGGGACATTTTGACAGGACAAAATTAAAGCAGTGGATTAATGATTTAGACCTTTCTGAACTGTTGTGACCTCATCTTAACCTGTAGGTGTGAAGGACTCTGATGATGAAGAGGAGGAAAACAACACGTCACCTGTGAAAAGGCTGTCAAGTTTCCCTTCTGGGAAGCATCC
Source organism: Esox niger (assembly GCA_016801105.1). Classification (NCBI taxonomy): domain Eukaryota; kingdom Metazoa; phylum Chordata; class Actinopteri; order Esociformes; family Esocidae; genus Esox; species Esox niger. The sequence goes on from JACXGJ010000170.1 coordinate 59,876, forward strand.
TGCTCCGGTATGTTTGTCCCACAGGGAAAGAAGCGTTCTCGTTATACATCTTACTGTTATCTTTCTCTGGTTCTTCTTGGTATTTCAAATTTGCTTAGTACATATAAGGGAAACCTTACTGAATGTTTAGAAAATACATACATATTTTTCTCCAGGCCTTAGCAACTAGCAAACATTTGACCTATATTGTTCATTTTCCTCTGCAGAAGAAACTGAAAATGGAGTCTGATGATGATGAAAGTGAGGCAGATGAAGACGATGATGAGGAGTATATATCTTATTTGCATGGCTGCATGTATTTAAGGATATTTGGTAGGCTTGGCGTCAAAGTGTACTTACCGGATCAGCATTTGATAACCCGACCTACGTTTTTATGTTCTGTACATTGTAGCGATGAGGATGACAGTAGTGATGAAGATGAGGGGGATGTGAAAGTCCGGAAAGTTGCAGCGAAACCAACCATCAAGAAAGTAAGCACCGTTTCTTAAACATTAAGCTCTGTTTTTCAAATAAATTCATGATAGTCGATATGAAGTACGCCGGGTACCATTGATGTCCACTAGGTGTCATGTTTGGCCTTAGAACCAGAAATGGGTCTACCTTTGCAGAATCTTTTCCAGCCTGGGCAACACCATTGATGCCCTCGTAAGGTTAAAGTAGTTTGTTTCTCTATAGCTAACTGTCCTACACACCAGTCCCACCTGGTTGGCTCCATTCAAATTGCATTGACAAGGTCCGTGTCCGAAGGCGCTTTCCCTCCATGTCCTCAGTTGGACAGGCCCTTGTTTTGCACAGCTTTCAGACTGATTCCATGTAGGTCCTGTTGTCTGCAGTTCAGACTCAGGCATCTGGGTGAGGGGAGTTCCTTGCTAACTTGGGACCTTAATTCATCAGTCAAGTAGGAGGAAGGAAACCTGCAGAGACTCACCCATTGGTGGAAAAAAATGTCACCTGCGATGTGAAGGAAAGGTGTTTTCTAGAGGACTCTGTGTTTGCAAATGTGGCTTTTTTTCATTAACGGTTCTGACGGTTAAGGGTCCATCTGTCAGACGGTCACATCTGGTGAGATTTTGGACGCAGGCTTGACAGTTTTGCAGTTTTTTTGCTTTGCTGTTACAAATTAAGATCACTATTCAGCGTTGCATTTTTTGTGTGTGTTATAATGAATGTGTTTTCTAATGTGGTCTAAATGCTGAAAGTCTTTGTGACTTGAGTCTTTGTCTCATCTGATAAACATCTGATATATGTTTATCTGCACCTTTAAGGACAGAATGTTACCGTGGTAATGGATTTCTTCCGCTACCGCTAGCAAGTTCTTTCGCTGCCGCAAGCTATCTTGAATCTAACCAAACAATAGTAATCGCACATTTTTGCTAGCAGGTGCGGTTTAAACTCAAACTAACAAGGAAAAACCCAAATAAATCACAACTTTCATATACTCATACTAATTTCTTCCACAGTGAGTGAAACTTCCACAGTGGAGTCTTATGTGACCACCGGAGATAGGGGTCTGGTTTGTCTTGAAATCCTCATACATTTTTTAATTCTTACCTGCACAGTTCAATAACTTTGTAATTAGGAAAACAGTATGCAAAAATGTGTCAGTCATAACCCTTTATAGAAAGGTGTTTGCAGGCTGAGCCTAGTAGCCTAGTACCCTGTCTATCACTATCAATTAATATTTTTTGCTTGCAAATCTAAATCCTTTTAGTTACAGTATATTTTGTCTTAATTGTGTTGAGCCTATCCGTGTCAAAAAACAACTTGTCAAATGAATTTTTTTATTGTTTGTTTTTGCCCTCGCTGACCGGCGGCCATTTTGCACCAGACAGGGCTGGGGAAACGTTTTCATCTTGTTCCCTCTTGTACCCATCTGTTTTTTCAAGACTAAAACACAGGGTCTGTGGGAATAATGATTGCATTTCTCCTCTGTAATCTATGCGAGCACTCGCTGTTTCGCCAGCGCTGTGCCGAGCAAAGCGCATGCTATCACAGTAAAGACCACATGGGAAACACAGCCCACACGTCTAGGCATGGAAATTCCCATTTCCTCCGCCCCCTCTCCTCGATAAGCCACCTAGACCCACCAGCTCTCTCCCTGTCCTCCCACCTTCTGTCTTTGTCTTTCTGTCCTTCATCCTCACTTTATCTCCGATGCCCCCCTTTCCTCTCCTGTCCACTGGTGCCTCATAGCACCTGGCCTTTGTCTTTGAACAGTGTGTCTCTGTTTGTGTGTTTGTGCGTGTCTGCGTGTGGGTGTGTCCACATTGCCATGTATATGCATGCCTGTGTGTGTGTGTGTGTGTGTGTGTGTGTGTATCATTATGTGTGTGCTTTTAATAACCGTGCCAGGGCGAGAGAGATCAAAGTGGGCAGATGTGCATACCTGCAACGTGAGCGCTGATTCTAGCCGCAGGGTCAGAGGACAGCTGAGCATTTCTGTCACCTGTTGATTTATTCTCCTATCCAACCTCCACACACACACACACTTCCCCTCTTCCGTTAATTATTCCCCCCCTCTACGTGTTTGTCACACTCCTACTGTTACTGGGTTCAAACTGAGAGGACGGAGAGCATACTGCACCCCCAGTGTTGTTCTTTAATCATTATCCATTTCCTTCCTTTTGAAGATCTATCTTTAGTAGTGTGTAGTAAGACAGACAGGCAGCTAAACACACTCACGGAAAAACAAGAATGGACAAAGAAGCCCAGACAGACAAAAAGAGAGAGGCTGGTAAAAGTCAAAAGCCCTATAGTCTGTTTTGATGGCAACATTTAAATGTTTTTTGTCATTTGCTGGGTCAACATCAAGCCGTCCCAATTTAAATGGTTTCTGGAGAGTAGTTTTGCATCGTGCGTGGCGCTCCCTCCATGTCCCTTCTCGTCTTGTTGTCCCTCAGAGTCCAGAGCCTTTGGGGAAGACGCCGAAAAATGTGACATGGGGACAGAATGGCTCACCAGGAAAGCAAGGTGGCCCATCGGCTAAAGCACAAGCCCAGGTAGGCAAACTCTTGAGGCCGATATTAACCGAGAGTGATTACGTCCAAACAAAGCACCGTTGTTTGTTCCCAAAAGTGGTGTTTCCATTTAGCAGATGAATTGTTGAGTTTTCAATATATTGGAAAAAGTTTTTTTATTTCAAAACATGCCTAGAGCTAAAAAGGCAACAAGTGATTCCATAGACCCTGTCTGTGGTTAGGCAATCTCAATGCAACTAGTTTATATGTTCAGTTATAATCTGGTCTTCAAAAACAGACTCTTGGAAAACGCATGTTCTCTGCCAACTGGTTTAGAGAGAACAGAGCTTCAGGTCTGCATTATGCTGTTGAGTATGAAATATTGATGACTTGTTACATGATATATGCATGAAATTTTTCCTTACATGAAATAGACGCATTTTGGACAACAGTCTGTCAGAGATTTAACGTAGATTAAGCAGATTTTTGCCTATGTTTCTGTAGTAGTTACACAGTCACATTTAAATGGTTAGACAAATGATTGTAAGCTGTTCATGAGACCACTGTTTTAGAAGTCTCTGCCACATTATCATCAAAACATTGCAACCAATGCAATGAATCCAAATAGCAATTAGCTCTGACGGGTACTTGATTTCTTAGCTGGAATGTCTTGGACAGCGGCCTTACGAACCAGAGGATTGAACTCTCTGTGTTAAACAAACACATCTGACCCTTGAACGTGTTTCCCAGGACAGGGTTTAAGACCACAACCCCTTTGCGTGACCCCTACCGTTTTGTGTTGCAGACCACCTTTGATGCCAGAAATGCCCCTCCTCCATCTTTTTCTCCTCCCTTTCTGCGCCTCCATAAGAATGCCCTAATCAGCATGTAGGCCCAGTCGTTTTTCTCTTGTATTCACATGACATAATATTATGACAGCCTCTGACAACAACAAGGTTGTGTGGATTGGCATTTATCAAAGTCAGAAATGAACCATGTGTGAGAACATTGTCTTTCTCTTGAGTACTTGAGTTGGATGCCTTGGACACCTTCAGTTGGGACAAAATGTTAAACACCAAAACGTCCCGGCACCCTTTTAGGCATTGAGCACTTTGATCCGTCGCGTGATGTCCGCCGCTAATGCAATTTGAGGTGACTCAATGCTATGCTAACGGCTTTGGGAGTTGCGTAGCCCTCGGGGCAGCGTGTGGTAGAAGGCCGCTGACTCATCTGTCTAATTCCGTAATGGCTGCTGTGTTCACGACGTCACCACAGCCATTGTTAAATCGCTGGCGGGGATCAACCGGCAGGATAACGACCGAAACCTTCTGCCGGTTGAACTCCGTAGTCCCACTCCAGCTGAGCCTCACCCTGATGTCCCCTGAGACCCCGACCGCCCGCTCCGCCCTCCCCAATACTCTTCTCACACCCCTCGCTTCCTGGACACGCCTTCTCCCAAATTGCTCTCGTTGCGAGTGTTTGATGTCCGGGGCAGCAGGCGGTCAGCGCCCAGGGGCTATTCAGGTTGGAGGAAGCGGGCGTTTTCCCAGCGCAGGCGACCGGACGTTAGGATGAATGACTCGTCCGTGTCGTGTTCCTGCTGATTGACGGGAGCGAAGGCGGGATGATGCCTCAGGGGCGGACACCGGCAGTCGCCAAGCTTTAAGCGTTTACCCGGGACTTGCCTAGGAAGACAGACATCCAGTTCGGTGCAGACCAGTGTCGTCACTTGGAGTGCTCCTGATAATCCTAGAATCTCAAATTTGCCGGAACTTTCGTCAGTGTTCAATTTAAATTGCCAACCTGTCTAGCTATTATATGCTAAGCAAAACTACGCTGCTGAATTGTTCTGTTCCAAACAGAATTTTCAGTCCGGGTCTGGGTTCTGGAAGTTACTTACCAAACTGTCCTCCCTAACTGGGCCCCAAAGCCTGCTTTCAAGACCACAAAAGGACCATTTTGTCCTTAGTCAGACGTAGCTGGCAGAAGTGTCATTATGACCATGTGTTTGCAGTGAAGATGAGCAAATCAGAGACGCGCGACTACATCAAAATGCTAGCGTGCAAGTGATTAAGTCACATGTCCCGCGGCATCTGTAATCAGTGTCTGCCACAGATTAAAAAGCTTCATCTACTTTGTCTGTTTATCAGCTGTTTCAAGTCCACAGCTGTCCTTTGGAAGTGGAGAGCCGCCACTAAATAATAAATACGCTGGGCATTTCTTGGCCAGAAGCCAGTGGTGTGTGTGTGTGTGTGAGCGCGCGTGCGCGCGCGCATCTGTGTGTGTGCGTGTTTGTATACAAGTCTGGTTTTGTGCTCTTATTTGATACCTTTGATCTGTGCGGCGTTTGCCGATTTCTGCAAGGAAAGAAAAGATTATTGCATTCTTCAAAGGGAAGAAAAAAACTGTGACCATCTTTTTTTTTAACCATTCATTTTCTTTCCTAATAAACTCTTCCTTGCTTTTGTATGTAAGCCTAGTCTGTTATTATTTTCAGTAATGATCAGAGTTCACACATTACTTAAGGGTGTTTCTGATACAATGATATTTAATCCGCAGCAAGCCTATTTTTCCCATGCAGATCTTGTTGTGATTTAACACAGCCCGATGTTGCCATTTTGAATCTGAGTGACATGCCATTTGAATAAACTATCCTAATTTGCTCACGTTAAGCTTAGATGCTGCTATCTTAATGTCAGTTATTGTATGTTTATCAATGTATCTAACATTTAAAACACCAAAGGCCATCTTCAAATCCTTTGACGTCATGCGCCATTAGTTAATCTTTTGTTAAAACAATAATATGCACTAATAAGTGGCATGATGATATGATCTGTTTTAGCAATAATACACGTGTCTAATGTCATTCCTGTTTAGGTCATGAAACTGGCCTTTTTTTTGTTATTATCTTTGCTTTTGCATGACAATATTTCCAAGCCGGTCCATAGATTCAGACACATTGAAGTTAGTGTCTTTGCAAAGTATTCAGACTTCTTTACTTTCTCTAGATTATATTGTGTTATGGACATAATTTATAATTGATTAAACTGATTTTCTATTGTCATCAACCTACAAACAATACCCCCTAGTGACAATGATTATTCAGAAATGTGTCTAAATTATTTGAAAATGAAATAATTAAATATTTCATGCACATAATAATTCCGACCTTTGTCATGAAAATCCAAATTGAGCAGATGCCCTGTGTCCTTCTCATCCTTGAGATGTCTCTGGAACTTGGAGTCCACCTGGGCTAAATTCATTGGATTAGACCTAATTTAGATAGGCACACAGCTATATAAACTGTCACACTTCACAGTGCATGTCAGAGCAAACACCAGGCCAGGAAGTCCTAGGAGCTCTTCATAGACCTCTCCAAGGAACTCTCCAAAGAACGATCCATAGGCCTCTTCAAGAACCTCTCCATAGACCTCTGCAATAAAAACTATTGCCACTTTGGGTTTCTCTGTAGAAACTGCCAGGAGCACAACCATAACAGAAGCACTCCATCAATCGGGTCTTTATTTTTGAAGGGCTAGATGGAAGCCACTCCTGCAAGGCCATATGACATGCCGCCTGAAGCCTCAGAGCAGAACAAAATAGATGATCTAGTCTTATGAGGCCATAATCAAACCATAAGGCCCGAATGCCAAGCACTATGTCTGTCATTAACTAGGTATCAGTCATAACCTGACTAATTCTATCCCTATGGTGAAGCATGGAGATACTAATTGTGCAGCCGGGACTGGTAGACTGGTCAGGATTGACGGACGAGTTGACAGAAGAAAAAGTATTGTTAAACTAGACTAAACAGGAAAGGAACTACGTGATCTTAACAACTTTACCGACACTCCCCATCTTAACTGACAGAGCTTTAAAGGATCTACAAGGAAAAGTGGGAGAAACTGCCAGTGGCACTTATGCAAAGTCCTGAATAAAGGGTCTAAATAAGGGAATATTTTTTCCCCCTTTAAAATAATGGGGCATTTTGTCATTTTGGGCTACTGTGTTGATTTACAGCAAGAAATAACAGATATCAAATGACATTTCTGTAAAATTTGGAAATGTGCTTGGTTTTGAATACTTTCCGACGGCAATGTATTTATCTGTTATTTAACAAGGTTTTGTATTTTTGTTGCTTTGATTATTCAACCAACGTATTGTTTCATGTTTAAAAAGTATCAAAATACTGTCTTGTTTGTTTTTTGTTCTTTTCTGGTGAATCATTTCAGTACGAAGCATTTTGATGCTTAACCTAGTATTCGTATCGATGTCAAAATTCCGGTATCGTAACAACACTTCCCTAGTTTTAAAGTCGTCTCCGACAACCAATGAAACCCTGCAATCACAATGGATTCCAGTCGGGCTTGCATGTGGGAACAGGTTTCCTAAATGGATAATGTGCAGCAGGCAAAGCCATAGCGTGTTGAAGTGTGTCGCACAATCCTTATTGAAGGCCTTTGAGGTCTTTTTCTGTCCAGCTCCAGACACAACTCATAAGGCCTTGCCTGGCAACTGTGATGTAGTCGCATAACCAGTCGAGTCTCAGTGGCCGAAAGCCGAGTCCCGGAGCTCAAATCCAGGTCAAGGTGTTCGTTCATTTCGCCAAACATAATGCTTTTAGTTTCAAAATATTCTGCCAGACTGAACTGTGCAAGAAAGGAACTACATGAACTAAAAGTCATTCTGTTTGTGGGAATGAATACACACCGCAGGCCTAGATTGATGCAGGAGTGAATAAAGTACCGCCTCAACAAATTGCTTCCAACAGTGTCCACAGTGAGGCTTTAACTTGCATCTTTC
>JACXGJ010000170.1:67735-82319 GCA_016801105.1 Esox niger
TCTTGAGAGTCTGGGTCAGTAATGGGTGAGTTCATATGAAAATGGCAGGTCTTGAGAGTCTGGGTCAGTAATGGGTGAGTTCATATGAAAATGGCAGGTCTTGAGAGTCTGGGTCAGTAATGGGTGAGTCCTAGTCAAAATGGCAGGTCTTGAGTCAACTCAAGTTCGAGGTTCTGGGCTCATGTACCTCAACACTGCTAGTCACGTTAACTTCTTGTTCCGACCAAACACAACACCTTGGCCACGGATGTTACTTGGATCTGAGTTCCACCATGATGATTTCTGGATAGTGAAAAATAATATGAGATGTCCATTATGCACTAAACTTTCTCTGGGAAGGGCCTCTGTTCTAGCATGTTTTAAGTGTTAACCTGGAGAACAATGATAATGATGACTTCTGCGTTGTTGTTGTTTTTTTGCATCACCATAGTATTTTGTTTGTTCGTATCGTCTGTTTTTATCAGCTTACATTTCTATTGTTGGGCTGTCCGTTCCCTCTGGTTTTATCAGTCTTAGGGATAATCACTTGTTTTTAGTCGGTGACTATCAACCTGATAATGTAGTAAACTTCTCTACATCGTATTTCTGGGATTAAACGGACAATATAAATAGGTGCTGTTTGAGCAAACGTTACAAAAAATCAATAGCCTACAAGATTCTGGTCCATTTGGGTTTATCATCACGGGTGCCATGAATCCATTTAGCACCTAACCTATTTTATTGTGGTGATTTATTTGTCAGTTGTTTGTGGTTGGAGTGATTACATTTCTGGTTACAGTTCTGGTGTTAGGGGACATAACCACACACATTGTGAATCGTTGTGTCATAGAGGAAAGCTATGCCAGTGTTAACTGTCTGCTTTCTTAACTAATCTAAAGGGAGGAGAAATCTGTGTTGGTAGATTGTCACTGGGTTTGTAAAATGACACACCACTGTATTGTTTGGGAGCTCTTGATGCTAACCCTTTGCACAAAATCCTTCAAGAGATGTGTTTCTATTGAGAGAGCGACCCCTTTCACAATGTCATTCTGGGGGAGTTAACCCCGGGCCTGAAAAACAAATATTTTTCTGCTCCTCTTGGCAAACAACCTCAAATCTTGCACAACACCAAAGTCTGGACTTGCCCTATCCTGCTTGGAAGCAATAAAAGGATAATTTGTACCCACCATATTTGTCAAAAGGTGGTGTAATTAGGCTAGAATTCGGTGTCCGTTAGCTTTAATCCCCTTCCAGCTGGTTCCACACACTGGCCCTAATAGAGGAGCCTCACTCACTACTAAATAGGTCAGGGCAGGGCAGGCCAGGGGCTGGAGCTAGCACACCGAGGTTTGGCTGGCCTTGTACTCAAGGCCAATTCACTAAGCTTCCAACAGTCGCATGATGATGGGACAGTTGCCATTCACAGTGGAGTTTGGTTTCCTTGGGAAAGATGAGTAAAAAGACTATGAGTAAGTAAGTAAATATTACAAATACTGAGCTATTGCAAGCTGAAGACGATCGGAGAATGTACCTTTACAGGTTTGAATTGGAAGCGGAAACAGAATCTACTACCATGTTTTACAGTTGTTTTTTTCTGTATGCACATTTGATTGGAATTGGAGTTTGCTGGTGAGCATTGGCACATACATTGTAACCTGTGTTATAGTCACAGGATGTGTTTAACCACTCACCTTTATCAATGGACAGCTCTGTCTCAGGACTGTCTCAGGATCTCTTGTCTCAGGATCTCTTGTCTCAGGATCTCTTGTCTCAGGATCTCTTGTCTCAGGATCTCTTGTCTCAGGATCTCTTGTCTCAGGATCTCTTGTCTCAGGACTGTCTCAGGGCTGTCTCAGGATCTCTGGTCTCAGGGCTGTCTCAGGATCTCTTGTCTCAGGGCTGTCTCAGGATCTCTTGTCTCAGGTCTGCCTCAGGATCTCTTGTCTCAGGACTGCCTCAGGATGTCTGTCTCAGGGCTGTCTCAGGATCTCTTGTCTCAGGTCTGCCTCAGGATCTCTTGTCTCAGGACTGCCTCAGGATGTCTGTCTCAGGGCTGTCCCAAGGTCTCTGTCTCAGGACTGCGTCATCCCCACTGTTGAATTAAGTGCATAATGTTGGTCTTCTTTTACCCACAGGCACCAGAGAAAAGGCAAGAAAAAAGTCAGAAGGAAAAGTCTGGAGCAGGCCCATCCAATGCACTTACCATCCCGGAAATCAAGAGAAAGCTGGCGTTGGTAGTCAAAGAGGTAACACATCAAGTCCACATTTGACTAGTGGTGATCCTTCCCTCTGCATGCTTCTGTACATAACATACCCTGAATACTAGTGTCAGGTTGGCCTCTGCAGTGAAGCTCTGTGAAGGTGATTAGCAATTAGGGTGACATTATGCTCTGATTCTCTCACTGATTCCCCTGTTAATGGGCTGCAGAAAAGCCTCAGGGAAACACATGACACTTTCCCAGGATTCCCAGATTTTCCCGCTGTCTTACTTAGTTTTTCCCAGATTTCCTGCTTATTCTCTCCTCAGGTTCTGGGAATCCCATCCAACCTGAATTTGATGGAAACATAAGTGTAATTATAAAGAGACTTTTCTCTTATTTTCTTGCTGCATGAAGTAGTTTTGTGTGAGCGACCTCTGACCTCGACGGTTGCCACGAGGACGGATGCAGGTTAGACTGACCACAGGCGCTCACACAGCTATGACATCATACTGAGGGATTAGCTTCTCCCTTCCTCTTCCCCTCTTGTACTCTGGACTGGATTGACCACACATGTGGACCACATACCGTTAAAACACCCACTTCATATCTGGTTTCTTTGAGTTCTACAGAGTTGTAGGCGATACATCTGGGATGGGCCACATTTAAAGTGGCCTGGATAAATTCTAAACTCATCGCGAGGGGCCGTAGTGACCAGCCACATTGAAACCCAGACGTCCAATCAGAGCCCCACCTAGCCTTTTCTGGCCGCAGAGCAAGCCTCTTCCCCACTCCCTTGATAGCTTTGGTGGTCTCTCTTGACACCGAAGAATGGGATAACGTTTGTACACGGCAATGTTTGCAGATCTTAAGCGGGTTTGTTACAGTTCTACCCAATTTGTCATTGGGCAGAGTGAAGATTATTTGATACATTATTTCTACAAAGTTTGCAGGGGCAAGGGTATGTTTTCCAGCGCTTACTGGAATGATACACATTTTTTCACATTGGTTACACCATTTTGAAATTGCAATACTTTTTGTAGAGTCCTTTTATTTTAGGGGATCGAAGCTGTTGGGTTAGTTGGCTTGAGGGGTTTCTGGTTATTCAGGTGTGTTTTGTCTCATTTGTGTTAGACGTGACAGAGCTGTCAATGACTTTTTGATTCCTGGCTTTGCGTTTGCCTTTGGAGTCTGCTTTTGGTTCTTTCAGCATCAGGAATAAAGAAGTTGATGAAAGTCAAGGAAGCCATTGTGAAACATCTGAAAGAAATGAGCTAACACATAGCCAAAACCTTAGGCTTACCAAAAACAACAGTTTGGAACATCATTAAAAAGACGGAAAGCACCGATGAGCTCAGCAATGCAAACAGCTTGGTAGGCCAAGAATTACCTCTACAGTTGATGACCAAAGAAGGCTTACCACAATAAAATCAAAAGGAGAAAAAGCTGTCCAACTGATCGGGAACACTCCCCAGGATGTAGGCGTACATAGATGTGTCTATATATGTGTGTGTCTATGTATCTTTAGCCCTTAGCACAGGAATTAACCAGCAGAATTACAAAGGCAAAGTTGTAAGGTTCAAACCATTTGTTAGCTTTTTAGTAAAAAAGAATGGTGGGCCAGGTTACGGTACCTCAATTAACCTGGAGTGTTCAGGGAAAAGGATCTGTGGACAAATTAGGGCAGATGAACATGACAACACTGGAATTATGTCAATAAGAAAGTGTGGAGAAGAAATTGGTTGTAGGCCCACCCACTCCTCTGGTAAATATGAGGAAGGGGTTGTGAATTGGGCATATGTGGGTTTTGAACTGAGCCTATCAGTCAGAAGGGTTGATTCAGTAAATGTAAGGTTATTGGTTCTAATTCCCAAGCTGACAAGCTAAAAAAATAAACCAATTGTTATTGCTCCCTTGAGCAAGGCACTTGAACCTAATTGTCACAAGAGTCACTCTTGATAAATAAATCACATTTTCTTATAAACTTTCTTGTGCCAGAGACCGGCAAAGCCTGGCTTTTTTCCTCAGGGGACCAGTTGTGTAAAAATAAATATTGACCTTTTATTTTATTAAAAACACATGTATTAATAAAATGTCTTCATGATTTCTGCTACCATTATACCTGGAGTTGATTAAAAGTGGTTTTAAAATGGCCCATCAAGATGTTTTATTTTCACATTGGGGCTATTGTGTATTTGTTTAAAAATATTGTGTATTTGTTTATCAGACCACTGTCATAATGTTAATATAATGACCTAAAACCCACAAATATTCATATTGGGAAATGGAGGTCTGTGGATGGTAGTGACGGAAAATGCAAACAAATTGTATTGAGAAGGTCATGAAAACATCAAGGTATGATTGAGTGTACATATTTCCACAGTCCTACACAACTTGTGGGCGTCTTATAGGGAAACAGAACATTTGTGAAATTCAAAGTGAATTAGAAATGTCTGTATGTGCCAACCAGCAAATAGTGGATGTTGCCGGGGATTCCAGGTGCAAATCCAGTTCTGTGAAGGAGGTATCAGTGCCACGGGACTTATTTTTGATGTACATGTAAAAATGCATCAGCCCATTTTGAATTGTGATGTAGGCTAGGATGACGATAACAAATACGTTTATCATTGGAACCCGTCACAAGAAGGAACTGGTATTCGTTCTTCCGCTAGCACTTTGAATTTCTGCGGCTCGTGAGACCCTTGCACATTTGAGAGCAGAGATGGATCTTCCAAGACGTTTTCAGTGCGCTGTCTTTCATGGCTCCGTTCACTTGAAAGAAAGAGGCCCTTTACTTCAAACTGATGAAATATGGAGCCATCAGAAAATGTTAGTAAATGTTCAATATTACGCCCAAATATCTACCATTAAGTCAGACTGAAATCCATGTCCTATTGGGCTACATGTGACAGTTGCCTAATTTTCCGTTTTGATTGAGACAATTCTGCTTTGTCCAGCTGAAGTTAATTTATATAGGCTTCTTATTGTTGCCATTAGAGATATATCTAAATCCTGAAAACCGGTGAAGAAGCTGGTCAAGGTGCCACACTTCAATATAACTTGATTCCAGCTCAGATTATATTCCGGTACATGTCAAAACCAATGGAAATGTAATGTAAATCAGTATGTAAAGTAAGGCACCTTCTCTGTCATTTACTCCCTCAAAGTGTAAAGTTGACATTTGTCCTTGTATGTACTTCCTGATTGGGTTCCCCTCCCCCAAACGTGTACTAATATCATGTTTATATTCACTATATACTGTTTGTATTTAGTTATGTTGCTTCTTATTGCGCTATTGCATTCTAATTTGGATTATAACGTTGTTCCTTTTTTCTCATTAAACATTTGTTTGATTTGATGTATAGATTAAAAACATTTACTGTCTCTTTTCTGTCAGGGCAAATCTGTACCCAAGACTGAGCAGAAGTTTGAAAATTATGCCAGAAGCGCTTTCAAGATGTCCGATAAAAACGTAAGTGATCTTCCGATCTTGAGCGTTCCGCTATGGCGTCAGCAGTGTGGGCTACTTGGAAAGGGATTGTAGCAAGAAAATTTGAAACTCTGATGTTTCTAACCCAGTTTTGTCATTTCATGTGGTGGTTTATTCTGCTAGTTTTGCAGCGTGTGCAGTGAATTATCTTCACGTTTGGTCCGAGGTCTCTTTAGGGCTGGAATGGGAGTAGACTTGCCAAAGCAACGTCTTCCCCGTTGATTTACTGCTGTAGTTCTCTCATAAGTGTGTCTTTTGTAGCCCTGATGAAGGGATTGGAGGTATGTGAATATGGTACCAGTCTCTCTCTTGTTCAAGGTCTCTGACCAGCTGAAGGAATATTTCTCTGGATGGATCCAGGGCAACCTCACTCATAGTTGTTAGTCAAACTGACAGGATGCAGAAATGCAAGGACTTTAAATATTGTTTTTACTCAGGTCATTGCCACACCCTAGCAGTAGTTAACTTGGAGTATTTGAGTACTAAGAGAGCCTAGTGCTTTTATCTTGACCACATGGCAATGACGCTGCATTCACTAATCACCATTAGTTCCCTGTGTAGTTTCGGGGAAACTATTACAATTGGAATTGGAATGTTTGTGTCAACCATGAAAAAGTGTGTGTGTGTGTGTGTGTGTGTGTGTGTATGTGTGTTTGCAGAAGGGGTGGAAGGTCACTGGTTCGATTCCTAGGTAATTCACTTGGTGGAGAACCAGTTATTGTGCCCTTGAGCAATCGTAATTGCTCCTGTAAGCTCGTCCGCATGAGGATAAAAATGTAGATATACAACTAAAATGCCGATGTGTTTTTGTGGGTCACAGACCAGGGTGTCCATTATGGAGGAACCCCTTGGGAAGAATCACACCTTCTAAAACATTAAAGCTGCCAGAGCGTTCCATGTCATCTTCTGCAATTGTTGTGCAGGTGAAACCTCTTTAGACTTCAAGGTGCAGTCAGGGGGAGGCTTGATCCCAACATGCAGAAAACATCTGTGGAAGTCATTTGGTTCCAAAGCCAAAGACTCTGATATGTGTCAGACTCGAGCACATAGTCATATGTTCTGGTATGTTGTATGGCTGCCATCCAGCCCCCCTTGTACCCCTACACGTCGTCTCAGTTCATTGTTCCCCAGGCAAGGCACGGCACACCAAATACACTACGTAGTTCCGTGACATGCAACGCGTAATTTGCATGCATTGTAATTAGTTTCTCTTTTTCTATCTGTTTCCTTCTCATGCAGGTGGTTAAAGACCTCTGGAAATATGTACAAACGTTGACAACAGAGAAGAAATAAGCGATTGCCTATTTAACGGATGTTTTTTTCTCATTTCATTTTGTCCTTTGTGCTTTTCTCAAGAACATTGCAAGTCTGACACTTTAACCCGTTATTACATGACATGTAAATCACAGAGCGCGTGCTAATCGGCACTATCCTGCGACGACAGAACACTTTTGCCAACGAACGAGTGATCAAATTAAGACGCAGCGCCTGTAACCGTATCGGTAAATGGTTAATATCGCCACCCCTGTTGCTAAAGAAACTGTTAGCCTTCTGTTCATTTCCATCAAGGAGACAGACTGTTGCTCTGTGGGGATGTTTCGCAAACTGTTCTTTATGTTCAATAATTTAGAGCCTGTTAGTAGTAGCAGCCAAGTTCATACATTAATTTAAAATTGTGTTGGTTTGTTGTCTGTCAACCCAGGTTTACGTGCACGTTTGGCATATTTGGTCAGTTTCACCAGCGTCCGCGCAACTCCAGTGGTATCAATAGTGGCAGTGCTAGGATAAACATACCAAAGTTACCATATCAGTCCAGATATGATTAGCACTAATTAACAGAATGATTGACTTACCTTTGCCTGGTAACGTGGCTGGGTTTGTAGACAACAGCCTTGGCAAGTAGGAAATCTGTTTATTAGGTTGTTTTTGGTGAACTGTTCCTACAAGGATTGTGTTTATATAATAGTGTATACATTGTTATTGGTAAATACGTCCTCTGTACAATAGAATTTGGCTATTGACAGCTTAAAATCTGTATATTTAATATTGAGACAGACTCCAGTGGTCCTGGCTAACGTTTTTTGTCCTTCTCTGTAATTTGCATGTACATTTTTTTTACACATTTTTATTTCATTATGCTGTTATGTCTTCATGTTCTGGTGAGGTTGGTTAGCTACATTTGTTAGTATTGTACTTCTAAAAGTATCTCCAGTCATAGTGGGTATGTTTTGATTTAGATTGTTTTCCAAAGTGTTGAAGGTGAAATGATAAAGGATTGTTCTTTATTAAACATGATTTTATTCATCTTATGTTGCATGTTATTATTTTCCATTACCGACGTAAACACAATTTCCGAGATACATCAATCGACCAAGCTGTCCAAGAAGGCACACTCCGTTGAGTTCAGTGGAAAAATCATTATTATTATTATTTTTGGTTTAGCTTGTAAGGCATGAAAGTCGTCACAAGGAGAGCATGAGACGTTTCCAAAACACAACTTGTAATTTAATCTGCTGTTTTTAAGGGCTTTTTGATCCACATTGCGCATGACGTGGATGGCTGTTGTTTATCCACGGTTCGTTGAGAACAACATATCCATCCCAGTAATCAGACATCCCCCCCACGCCCGGCTCTCACACCTCCTTTCACTAAATCCACACTGTGAACCAGCAGGAGGACCTATTTTTGAGTCCCATTATGATGGATCACCGTTGAAGGGTGGATTGCGCTCTAATTGCTGTAAGTATCGTAACTGAATGCACGTTACATTGCATCATTCGAGCCAAGCTAAAACTGCATAGTTCACATTGGACTACTCAACATCACATCGAATGTATGACCGTTTTTGCCACCTTAATTGCGTCGTATATCATGTTTTTTTTTTGTAATACCAGCAACAGTCTCCAACCAAGAGAAGCCCAGTCATTTCAAGCAGAGTTCTGGCTCTGCTGGGACAGGGTTACATTGTGCCTCACCTCGAGGTGATTTTCCTATTTAGTTGTATTGTTAAAATAAAAACATGACGGACATTAAGGGACCACTTGTATCTGGACGACTAATACTGAGATCTCACCTGTCTCGGAGACATTGTCTTGCAATAAGTCCATAACTGAAGCATATTAGTTATGAGTTATGATTCCAATTCCCTACTGACCACTTGGTGGCAGTGCTGTCCATGGCTTCAAAGCTCACTTCAGCATGAATCGGCTGCCCTTCGACTGTACTACAGTCTCTTCCGAATGTGAACTTTGACCCTAATTGCCCCAAGGCAGGGTGTTTGCTCTGTGGCTCGTAAGAACTCAGGCACGCTAGGATGTAAGCAGCGAGATGACGCATCGCTTCACGGTCCAAGGAGACGACGGGCAGGCACGTGGAAATCCCCTAGCTGCATCTGTATTCCAGGCCGGGCTTTCAATTCAGATACGCTCAAGGCAGAGGGAGATAGACTGAAGGAGGACTGGAGCCAGGGGGACAGAATGGAGGAGGACGGGAGCGAAGGGAGACAGAATGGCGTGCACATGCTTGAGGTCTGAGGTCGGTCTGTACACATCAGGGAAACAAGGCAACGCGTGGAAGTATTGCTGTGCTCAGTATGCCGGATGACACCTTGTGGAACATCAATGGGCTCCTTTCTGACAAATTGTTAAGGTCACGTATGGGAGTTGAAACAACACTGTTCCTTACTGGGAGCTGGTCAGTGTGCTGTTCATCTGGGTCAGTGGATGGTCCAGCCGGGCAGTGATTCAGAGGAGGGAAAGATTATGAAGTCACCTGCCCCAAAACCGATATGTTAGTTTATCCAAAACCTAGTTCAGTCTTGTACCAACAATTTATTAGTTGAATTGTGTGTTCAGTGCAAATTCTTACACCTGGTGAAAAGGTTGATGAGATCCAACTGAACAGACTTGCCCAGCGTAGCCACAGCTGGTTGACTACAGAGTCAATGGTGGTAGGCAATGACTTCAGAAGTAGCTGAGGTCAACCAGACCCCCACCCACAACATGGCAGGCGACGGCCTTAGGATTAGCGGAGGTTAACCAGGCCCCTTAACATGGCAGGTGGTGCCCTTAAAGTGGGGGGGACCCGGCAGCGATTTCAGGCCTTGTGATCACTTTACGTTTGTCTTGCCCACGATCGCTGACTCACCTCAGGGTTGGTCTGGTTGACCACTTGCGGCCTGTGATTGGTCTGAGTATCAGAGGACGGGAGAAGAACCGACCAGTAATATTCAGCGAGGGAATCCACGAGGTAGAGGGGCACTGTGTTTCTTTTCACGTGCGCAAAACGTAACATGCGCGTAGCGTCCGGTGTGAGAGCGGCCAGTGTCAGTGCGGTGATTGATAAACCGGACTCATCCGTGGGAGGAGCTAATTGGTCTAGCATCAGAGTGTAAACCAAGAGCCTGTGTGTGCAGGACCCATTAGCATTAGCTGAGGTCAACCAGGCCCCCCAAGCCTGACATATTTTGTTACTTAGCAGGCAACTGTACCTGAAATGACATACAGGCCAATCTCGCATTTTGCTCCTTACCAATTTGTCACGGCTTTATGCTTTACTTAGGCTGAATTGCTTTCGGTGGTATGCCAGCAGTAGCCTTCTCTCCCAGCTGATATTAAATCGGACTTACAATAACAAAAGGGGCCCCTGAATATAGCCACAACGTTCTGACAATGTTACCCTAACCATATCCGGTACTGCGACATAGTCAGTGGAGCGCTGGATATCCAGACTATTACAGCCCTCCTGTCTGGCCTACAGCCACGGCGCAGAGACTTTTTTGAGACTGACAGATGTTAATAAATGTTCTTTGCTGACCATACATCTGCTTTGTCGCGTTAGGGGGCACATCAATGGGCTGAGTGTTGGGTGTACCTCTGCCGCCCGCCCGCCTTTCAAATTTTATGACCTCTTTTGAGGAAACAGGGATCTCGATGCCAGAAAGAGACAGGTTGGAACATCACCTGGATACAACCAAATAAACCACCGAGAAAAAAAGGGGAACATTTCAAGCATTCATGGAGAGCTTTCGAAATGGAACTAGAACAATGAGTTGGCCTCGGGGGGGAAAGGTATCACGCTGGTATGTTTATATTAGACAGAAAGGAAGCCGTCATTGTCATTGTTCGGGATGTCTTTTCACGGTAACCACTGACAGTGCTCTGTTCTTTGACATCAATTGACAACAGCTCATTGATTTTCTTGTTTTTTTACCTTTTCTACGCACGTATCAACATCTTTATAAATGAGAAGCAAGCTGAAAGAATTCTCTGCTCATCATTGAGTTCTTAGCCAACGGCGGAGTTCTATGGGAGAAGGGGCAACCTTGTCCCCAGGCTATGACTTAACTTAGGGTATTGCAGCTGTCTTAGGAGTGACACAGAAATCAGTCAAGGTGACCAAAGTGACCTTATTATCTGCTGATATTTAATGTTAGTGAATCATGCAACAAGGCATAGGTCAAAATAGCAGGTCAAGTACAGAGGTGTGAAAGATCCTAACCAGGTAATGGGTTGGCTGATTAAACGAATGTTCACGCTTGCTAATGAAGGCCAAGTTGCACCCGTTGGTCCGCCAGACACAGCATATTTCTTCGGAAGTGTCAGGGAACCAAACTGGGAGTAGGGGATATGTGTCCATGGATTAAGCACCTCACTAGAATAACTGCCCCAAAACAGATGTTAAGTAGGGGATCGTCTGGAGGAAAGGGGCGGGAGAGACCCCAGATCGGGGTTCATCATCTCTTCCCATAAGCGTCCTGGCCCAGGAAATTACCACGTAGGGTACAGCAATAGGCCCCGGTTATTAATATGAGGGGAGGTGCGCTTGGCTCGACAAGCGCCAACACGCGAGCACATTACCTTCACGGCTGGCTATGGCAAGGATGGGAGCTGCATTCCTGCCCACAAACCCAGGCTTCTTTTCCTTTCCAACCAACAAAGCAGAAGTAGCAGTTTGAAGAGGCCTCATTACAGAACCAGATAGTGAGTTCAAATGGATTAGTTGTGGATTTGTTCAGTGGCGGCTGTGTTAGGGAGGTGTTGTTCACCTCTTTGGCTAGAAGTGCATGTGAGGGACGAATTAACCCTAGATCCTTAAAGGTCCTTTATTTCTACCTACATCGTGGGTCATATTTCATTATAAGATGTATTTCCTTTGGGTCTTGAAGAATATAGCTTTTAAATTCCTCATGAAATTAGTTGTTACACACTACGAGCCCGTTTTACTCATGTTAGTAAATACAGTAAAACACAAAAACATGGTACAGCCTCAACTTGGTTAAAACTAGTTGTCTTTTCTATGGTTGGGCCTTCCATTCATAGCTCTGTACTTCTATAAAAGTTAGGCATAACTATCTAATGAATTACAAGGTTCATCATCTCTTCCCATAAGCATCTTGGCTGAATGATGCAGCAGGGAACCTGCTGCCTCATTGGGAGGACAATGTTCAGTCCGGCACCCAGATAAGCCAACTGGTCTCACGGTGGACAGTACAATTGACCTGCACCATATGTGTTTGTGGCGTTAGCTGTCTAACTGGGTTGCATAAACTCATAGCACACTAACGACTCCTTGGGCACCTGTGAGCTCGATTACGGTGGAGGTTTGGAGATTGAGGGACACGTCTGGCAGGTAAGGATTCCAGGATAGATGGTTGAGTTGGCAGCATGATAACCACCAGAACGGCATCGGATATTCTTTGGAAGACACATCTCGACCTCAACAGTCTTGAGTTCACTGGTCATTTTAAGCATGCATCCTTAGTCTTTTCTTAACTGTTTTGCTGTCATTAATCAGGTATGAAGGAGTCAGGATTGTACGAAAGCAGGCAAGTGACTGAATCTCAGATGAGTGCAGTGATTTAACATTAAGTGGTGAAACGTACCTCAGCTTGTCTGCCTCTATACACCTTAGCTGTTTAACGGCTGGCCAAGGTGTATATGTTGGTAATTTTGTTATTGTTAATTAACTGAATTTGACAGGTGCTGGACAAAATAAGCATTTATCAACCCCGTAATAAGCAATATAATGTTAGCAGTGTTACAATGTGCCCCAAGAGTAAATGTTACTATAACGGCACTGAAAAAGTGTAAAGCAATTTGTCAGTGTCCTAAACTCTCTAAAAAATTATTATATCTGTGAGGATTGTAGCCCTCGATGTGTGAGGCAGCTAAGTACCTCAGATGTTGTCAAACCTATCCATGGCCGGGGGAACCTGTAGCGTTTGAAGAATGATAAGAGCTTTTTTCAGCCAAAGTGTATCTGTTCTGAAAGCTCTTATCAAGACGAATTGGGCCCATTTACAGAGAAATGGTGTGTGACAAGTGACATGATCTGCTGCCTGGCTTGGTTCTAATGTGATTGGTTGCGCATATTGTCGAAGGTAAATCTGTCAACACAGCCTTTGCTGGCCACTAAGCAAAGTAATAAAAAACAGCTTACATCAGATTTCACATTAGCAAAACCACCTGAATGTGTGGGTTTGATGTTCACTCCAATATCTATTTGATAATGCACTTGCTACCTAGTGACATTAGCATGTGTTGCGTTGGAATTCCTACAAGGTTAATGACATTGTACATAGTTATAAACACTCCATTAGGTCCTTTGTCTACATGCACCTCCTTAGAAGAATTCATTTTAATATCATTATTATATTTCTTACAGCTTTATTAACTGTCTCTTTTTTGTCTCTGTAGTGCACAAGTAGCACGTTCTTTGATAAAAAGCAAAGACTGTCCGGTTTGTGTACACTGAGCACTCCTAAACAATTATTTAACTCATCTAGCACAGGGGATCAGTTACTGTTTGGGCCATACTTAACGTCCGCCCCTGCGCATTTCGCTAAGCTAGGACGAAGAACAGGTCTCGCAAAGAAAAATGTGCCATTGTGTTCATTTTTCAAGGGATGTATGGAGGAGTGTTGTTTTATTCACTTGAAAAGCTAAATGAATGTCTCCATTTTTGAAACACTGTTGTGCATCAGTCTTGGCATGCTTATATTTCTTTATCCATCATCACATTTAACATGATGAATGTCAGTCCAAAAAAAAATTCTACATATTGTGATAATCCCTTGATGCGGATTTCCCAGCACAAATCTCTCCTGAACAACGAAGACACTCCAGAAACAAAAACGACGTCCCCGAGGGTGTGGACCAAAATCCAGTATTCCAACCTGGGTGGAGGTACCGGTCTGCTCGCCTTTTTAATCTTCAAATCTACATCTGGAACGGGCACATTTTTCCCTTACAAATAACATCTGCAGCTAAAAACCCAGACAGGTAGTTAGAGCTGATTGGTCATGGATGGATTCCCCCCCTCTCTTTTTTTCCTCTCTACAAAGCCCAGAGGCTAGTATTTCACTGATTACAGAGTCCCCCCATTTGAATGGCCGTTTGTGTATTGTCAGAACAAAGGGGTGAGGAGCCTCTAAAGAGGTGCTAGACAGGGGAATGGATTGGGCTCAACCATTAGGCTGAGTGGAGTTGCAGGTTGGGGCTAGCTGCAGGGGCACTCTCTTGCTCCAAGGGGACTCCTCCTACCAACCGAAGCCGCGGTGTTCGCTAACAAGCTACATGGCTCTGTGGTGGTCCATTGGAGGAGGCGTCGACTTGAAACACACAGGCCGACGTCAGGGAGCGAAGTGGGCCTACCTTCCAGTCCTGTCAAATCACTTCCTGGCTAGGTGTCCTCGCTCTCCCAACAGTGCAATAGTCTTCAGATTGGTCGATCTGTTCAGTTGACAGGTTTTTGCCCTTTGAACACTAATTTAATACTTCTTGAGTTGGAAGTGATGAGATCGAACTGAAGCGTTTATCACCTTAGGAGAGTTGACTTGAGGGTGAAGTCTTGAGGGGGAAGTCTTGAGGGTGAAGTCTTGAGGGTGAAGTCTTGAGGGTGAAGTCTTGAGGGTGAA
>JACXGJ010000170.1:82419-103318 GCA_016801105.1 Esox niger
GGTGAAGTCTTGAGGGTGAAGTCTTGAGGGTGAAGTCCTGAGGGTGAAGTCCTGAAGGTGAAGTCTTGAGGGTGAAGTCTTGAGGGTGAAATCCTGAGGGTGAAGTCCTGAGGGTGAAGGGCTGCGTTGGGGCACAGTGGTACAGTCTCATAGTGGTAGCATCTTCTGGAGGTTTTTCATTTGTTGTTGAAAGGCATTTATGGAAACAGCAACCTCCTTCAACTATACGGCTGTGTATGTACAGCTGTTCCACTTTTCCCCCCACCTTTTCCAGTCTTCACAACCGAAAGTATGGATAGAGTCAAGCATCCCTGCCAAGTTCTCAAAGTCTTGCAGCAATTTTATGCCACATTGCAAACAACCTTCTCCTTAATTTGGTAATTACAGCAATCTTAAGAAAACTATTAGGGGGTCATTTTAACGCAGAAAAACTCAAAGAGAAGACTACAAATCATTTACGTCGTATTCATCGCCAAAAAACAGTTTCACCAGCCCGACCAAAATCTGAACAGCTGTTATGTTGTTAGCGCACAACTCATATCATTCAGGTTTAGAAGGACCAATTAGTCCTCGCCGTTAGTCTCTGCTGTCCAAGTCAAGCTTGATCACTCTTCATATTCTGCCAAAGATACAAGATGGGCCAGAACACTAGAATATGGGGCTCAGGGGGGAGTGTAATGAAAGTAATGTTTTTACTACATTATGACACGTTTGGGTCATTTCCCCTTCCATTAACCTGGAGCCTGAGAGTACTTGTTAGGGAATCATTAAGATGAGTTAAGTGAGGCGTGCAAATACATCATGAACATGTTTACATATGTTAGGGACCAGTGGTGAAGGGGCCATGCAGTGTGTTTATATGTGCTAAGACAATTTAAGACGTCTGTTGAACCAAGAGTGGAAATATCCTCATCAGTGTCATGCAGGGTATTGAAGCTCATGGATTTGTCAATATGTTCTGGGCGTACCATGGTGCCCCAAGATGATGTGACGCGGAGCAACAGTTTAATTATCATCCCACACGCAAATAGCCTTTTTTCCTCTCTCTTTCTCTCTCACACACATGCACACCCACACACCCCCCAATGCTGTCACCCCAAACTTCAAGGCACACCCACCCACCCACACACACACACACACTTGCCCAAAACTTCAAGGCAAAGTGTAGATGCCTTAAATGACTCCAAGCTAGCAACATGCGATGGGGGACAAATTACAAAATGCTTCCCGGCTTTTCTTCAAGGCTCTGCCTCTCAGCGACACTCTTCTGGGCACTATCTCCGTCACCCTGTTGCACAGCGAGGGCGTCGCGACCCCGCTGTGACCTGGTTCTGACTAGCCCGCGTTATGCCGCAGGACTCTGGGGGCTCAGGACCAAAGAGCCAAGCCAACAGTGTGAAAGAGGGCCGCCAATATACTAATGGGGTGGGGCTGATTCCTGGGAGATGAGAGGAAGAGGCTGTCCCCGCCTCTTCACACGTTCGCTGGGCTGTGACTTGGAGTAAAAAGGGCCTGGGCAGCTTATACAAACCACTACACCCTTGGCCGTTCCCTCACCTTGAGATTTCAATAGATGCAGATCCCCCCCTCACCCTCTCACCACCAGCCCCCCCCCCCCCGCCAGTCGATATGTTTGTGTCGGAGATGAAAGTGGGAAGTGAGGAGTGAAGGGGGGGGGGTCCTGACACTAATGTAGTGCATTGGGCTTCACTTACAGGACCGCCAAGTTCTTTTTTCAAGCTTAAAGGCCCTTTGAACCCCTGGCTGACCGCCCTCAGAGAGCTTTTTCCACCCGGCCTTTTTTTTCTAGCATCAATGAGATATTTTGCACATTCCTGATGACCATCCTTTGCGACAGTCTCAGAGAAACCCACTGGTTCTGGTGGCGGTATACCGCGGCATATTGCCTAAGTCGGTCGCTGGTTGTGTGCGCCTGTGCCGGGTCACCCTTGGAGCTGCTGGCTCGTTGGCACACCTTGTCCATGCTCAGAGGGACTCAGACCGCTCCACATTCTTAAAGCGGAATAATGGGTCATTGTCAAATGGACACAGCTTTCCATCCGAAAAAGTTCTCAGGTGTTTAAAATTCTGACCAACCTTCATGGCCATATAGCATATAGACACACGTTTCTAAGAATAAATAGGACGTAAGCAATGGTTTGTGTCTTGTAATGGGATCTGATTTAAAATCCACGATTAATCTGTCTGCAGTTGCAGGAAAAAACGATGTGATTGGAAAGGTTTAAGCGTGGGTTGTTGACTAGTTATCATTCCAGGGCTTGGCAAGGCGTGACTACAGTGGGAAGAAGTAGAACGAAACCTGAAGAGACTGGTATACAGGCTAGAATGGTTTGTCTGTTTCCCACACATCCTGTGTAATGTGAGTCTATCAGGGGTCTTGATGGCACATCGGAGGTGCATTTTAAAGCGTTATTTCAAATGTCACACAGGTGAGCACATCAAAGGTACAGCTCAATTCACCTTTTGCCGTATCCCTTGACATGTACTTTCATTTCACTGTCACAAGCACGGGCACTGAAGCGGATGTGTGATTGCAATGCGGGCTTCATCGTGTTGTTGTAATTACTATCCGTCTAAGCACCTTCACTGATCTCTATTTCGGATTGCCGTCCGATGCTATGACACAGACGTAATTCATTGACTCTAGGATGTGCAAAGTTAGTACAATTTTGCAGGCGTGCGCACTGTTCATTGAAATATTCGTATGATACGTTATTTGTTTATTTTTTCGTGCAAGGAGGGTTTTTGAATTTCGTAGGACGCGTGTTTTTATTGAATGGTTGTAATATCTGCAATCCGATTTTGTACTGCGGCAACAAGATGCGGGTAATATCAATGCATCACAGGAATAGAATTGCACAATTTTTTAAGTGCAGTTATACTGATCCATTTCCCTAATGTACTGACACATCCACCCCAATTCAACTATTTCAAAGTGAAATACTCTTTAGTGTAAAAGTTTACTACTATGGGGAAATTATTATTTTCCATTTTAAATGCAATGTTGGTGGAATGCTGTAAATCCCGTTGTAATAGGACAATAAAGAGCAATCGCACAATGGTCTTTAGAGGGATGTTCGGTCATTCCATTGCGAGTTCAGGGCCTCGTAAACACATTCACACCTCTCTTTCATTTAAATGAAGGATAAGTTATAGCACATTATTGAAAAATCGAGTTTCACAACACCACGCATTTCAATGCTGTCTGGGAGAGAAAAGCCCAATCCACAAAAGAAGTGGCCTCATACCTGAAAACAAGGTAAGACGAGAAAGAATCATCTCCGCTTTCTCAAGACATACTTTATTACGCGTATGCCATCAATACCAATAGTGGAAAAAAATATTTAAACAGCAGATTATATTTGTGAAAATATAGAATTCCTTGACAATCTAACAACCTCACAAGTAGGGAATTTCGAACTTGAAAATGGTCTACACCTGCATTGAAAGAGAGATCAAACAATTAGAAATAAAACGAAGTCAAACTTGGTTTCGAAAAAAGTTTAAAACAGATCCATATGTTCGTGTGTCCCCTCTTGTACCAACTCCCTCCCAAGCACTATCATTCTGACTATAGGAAAACATTCTCTAAACTGATGGTCTCTCAAAGATTACCCTATCAGGTGCAAACCGCTGACAGGTTTCCACCCACCACCCACAAAAAACCTCACTGTGCCCAAATCCTTAGCCAGACAGACACTACACTCTCGCCCCTGTAACGAAGGTCTGCCGAAGCGTTTGATTCAGGTTTCATATTTATTCCCTCTGGATAACACTGAAGTTTTACCACAACGCGAGTTATTCCACATAAGCTTTTTTTTCTTTTCCTATTCGATCTACGCACTTGTCCCCTTTTCCCACAGTGGTCGGAAGATTTAAAATTGTGTATGCAAGGTGTAGATATCCCCCGCAGGTACGGACGGAATTGAGGCAGCCTACCTCTGATCTTTGAAGCAGCACCTTTAGGAGCAAACAGCGTG
This sequence comes from Esox niger, assembly GCA_016801105.1. Lineage (NCBI taxonomy): Eukaryota > Metazoa > Chordata > Actinopteri > Esociformes > Esocidae > Esox > Esox niger. The sequence goes on from JACXGJ010000170.1 coordinate 86,421, forward strand.
CGCGCAATGGATTTTTAAACAAGGGAGAATCAACTAAGCAATGGTTGCAAATTGAATCCTTTCGCGCCTGACAAGATACCGCTGTCTAAACGGACCTTGAGAGCGGAGCGAGGAGACCGGAGGGCGAGAAGAAAGACTACGCTACATTTTCCCACTGGATCATTTTCGTACAACAAGGAAGCACCTAATGTTGCATTCAGTGACATTTTTGCCCTCCAGTTATTTATCATTACACTGGGATTCGAAGGCACCCCCGGTATTGTTTACGTAAGGACGCTGGCAGGTCTATTCTCAACTTCTGTCGGGGCTTTTAAACTGTGGAAGCAGGTGTATTTCAGCAAGTCAAGATGTCTCTTCTGCCTTCGAGGTTCATATACCTGTAAGGATTCCATCTTTCTATTCCTTTCGTTCCTCAATGCAAGTACATTCTTACCAATAGAAGTCGCTAAAAGCTACATAACATAGTTGCTACCGTTGTATTAGATCCAGGTGGACTATAACCGTTTGTATTGTAGGCCTATGTATGCTTGTGATTCACCCCGTCCTTTTCTCCCTCCAGATGTTTACATTTTCTGGTCCTCTATTTCCAGCTCCAGGTAGGTTGATTTGATTGTTCTGATTCAGAAGAATGTGTGTGCGTGTGTGTGTGTGTGTGTGTGTGTGTGTGTGTGTGTGTGTGTGTGTCAGACAGACGTATAGAGAGTGTGTATGTAGGACGGGACGGGGGGTGCAGCACCCATTCTGTTTTAATTAGTGAACAGTTAATTATGAAATTCATTACAGTAAATACTCGTTCAGCTTTTAGGAAATAATAGCATATAGTGGTTAGACGCGATGGTTCTCATGCGTAGCTTGCTATTTCTTATTTGACTTTTAAATGGATAGTAATAACTTCACTAAATGAATACCGACTTTTATTTTATACTACGAAAGACACGCAACGTAGCTGTAAAATCGTTAAAAAATTTATATTATGGCAAAGATATCGTTATTTCACTGCAATTCTCACTAATAAATCCATGCGCCGAAGACGCACAGAGCACCAGGCTGTACGCGTTGAGAAATCCCCCAAATCTATTCAAATGTATTAATGAATACATTTGAAGCTCATTTATTTAACAACATGATTTCGGTCATTATCAGCATGTGGATCTATTTTATATTATAAACGGTATGTACGTTGCGCTTTTTAATACATGCAATCGATTTTAACTTGGTTGATTAATTGTTGTGCGCCTTTAATTCAAACGTTAGTAGTATCAACGATAACAACTCCGCATGGATTCAATATCTGTTGCGCTAAAGTTTACCTACAATTAAATATGAATGTATTTGCGTAGCCTGTTTTTAGTAATTGAAATGTTCTTTTTGACTATGAATGTAAAACATTTAGATATGATATACTTGGTGTCAATTGATGTCAGATACAATGTGTCAAATAATGTCAGACAAAAAATAGAAAACAATACTTATATTGCGGGCTACACGGAGATGCTGCAGTCAATGCTGCATTACTGATATTGAGGTTATAAGTGAAGATATATCTTTATGGCATTTTCTACTAGGCAAGAAAGAGTTGAAACATAGATTTTTTGCTGAATGAGCAATGGGTGGGATTTGAACCCATGTTGCTGCAACTTAGACCACAGGAACTCCTAGGTCTTGTTTTTAGGGCTGTTTTTGTGGCCTGGTCAGAATTACCCCTAACACCGTGCTGATGCTAATCAAACCCTTCTGTGATAACAGAGAACCAATTTAAAGCATATTAAGATAGTCAAATCAATTGCTGGGCACTTTGTACAGGGCTGTGTTATTACATAATGAGCAAAACCGCGTGCCCTGTAATTGATATTATAAGATGTCAGCTAATTTGAAGTTGTAACAATTCCAGGAGCTTCAACAAATCATTGGAATTGGACGTCAATAAACTATTGCGAAACAAATAAATGATATTACAGGCCCAGTCAATTCAGTGATGCTACAGTAGATGACGACAGCGGGTGTAATTTGCCCTTTTACCTCTTTTACATCCTACCTATATCCGAGTTGTTAATAAACACGTGTCTAAGGACTGTTATTATAAATCCCAGAATTCCCATTTAATTATAAACCTGTACAACATACACCCCTCAGTGTCAAATGTGGTTAAAACAAAAGAAAGAACAAGAGGAACAATTGTGTTATAGGAAGGTATGTGCTCTGCCCTCCTGAATTAGCGCACATAACACCATAGTGTTGACAGTTTTAATCCTCCTCCATCCAAAGAGTCCCAGTAATTACAATACTTGACCAGTGTTTTAATTGTTTTGGTCAGATATACTGGTGTGCTTCTTGCATTGTTTGACTAATTGCCTCTGTGAAGAAGGCACAGAGGTGTAAAGGCTTTCTGGAAGAAGGTAGATGCAAAAATGTAGCACTATCTTGATGGCATGAGTGTTTGGTAGACCTGTATTACACAGATAGTGAGAGTATCTTAGACGTGAGAAGGGGGCAATGTTTCCCAACAAAGATGGTGCTAGACTTTTGAAGTTTCAACCATATCCATTTTCGCCCCTCGTCTTTGAAGAGGGAGACAGCTCGATAAAAAATGTTGCCGATTGTGTTTAACCTCAGCCCTCTGCAGAGGCTTGCCTTTTCCTCTCCATCTGAAATGCAACTGTCTACAAAACACACCTTTATGTTTGCTTAGAGATGGAGAGATTTGGTACAAATCCCTCAGCAGTTATCCTAAAAGTTTTTTTAATGCATGCCGGCTTGGTGGTGAACATTGAGGGATATAGTATAGCAGACAGTGAGTGGTTTTCTCTATGCATAATGCTATACTGGAATTGAATGGCCTGTTATACTAATGGAGTTGTAGATGATCTATTGAAAGCTCTATTTCTTAGATGCAGTGTTTAATCAATCCTTAGTTTATGCACCTTCTCTAAGCAGTGACCAAATACAAAGTAGGTTTTAAAAAATCCGTAAAAATTACCCATTGATCATGATGTGTGTTTGTTTTTAGACTAATCACATTTTTTGTGGATCAATGTGATCATTTTTATAACATTTTTAATAATTATTTGGTGTTAGTATAGTTCCCATAGATTTCAGACAACCCAAAACGGACTGCGCTTCCTAGTTCCTTGCATTGTTGCTGACAGACACGATGTGTCTTCAAACTCCTGGGATTTGTTTTCACATCGGTGGTTTGTCAACCCCCCCACCCCACCCCGTGTTAAAGATTTGTTCTACCCTGAGCATATTTCCTCTCTCATTCACTAAATGTCATTAATTAGCTGAGGTTAAAATAACAAGGAGTCTGAGTATGTAATGTGTATATAATTAGCCACCTGAGAGAAGCCACATAAAAGACCATTACTATGTAATTACCATACCATACAGCTGGGGAACGGGATCTTGCAAAAGTATATGTTCTCCTTCCCATCCGCATATGGGGTTGGGTGACACGGTGCACAGGCTATGTGGCTCGTGACAAGTTGTCACAACCATTTATTTCTCCTGTTTTCGGTAACCCTTAAGTTAGCGAAGGCCGGAGCTGACCTTCGCATTCAAACGAATGGTATAAAATATTTGAATGGGAGGGGATGTGTCACGAGATGCTTCCTGAGAGTGTGTTTTATTTGAAGGTATGAGCTGCCTCTCGCCGTCACATCCACTCTGTGATTTACATGCCTCACCAGGCCCTCTGGCAGATATTTGTTTGATGATAGTGTAACGGGTTCGCATGCTTCGGGTGAATAATTGCTAGTGGCTTGCTTGTGGAGATGGAACGTTGGTTTCTCAATATGGCCCCAGGGAGCGTGGTATTCACATGCCTCCGTACCAAGACAAACGACAACAATGAAGGAAGGACTGTGTTGTTCCACGTCTTCTCCTTCGAGCTTCACGACGTATGGTTCGAAATTTGTAAACGCCGCGTCACAGTTGCGTTACCTGGGGAAAACCCGTCGCGTGGCAGAAACACGAGGTGGGCAAGCGGAGCTCCAAGGTGAGCTCGCGTCACGCGACGGGCTCCGTCGTAGTTTCTGGTCGTCTCGCAGAACCTCACCGCTGGGGCCCTGGTAAAAGCTGACCCGTGAACGGACTGTGTTTTGTCTTTCCTCCAGGAATCCCAGCAGAGCTCGGCCGATTTCAGGATCTATATCGAGAATCACACTCGGAACCCGGATGACCTCAGCCGAAAGCAGATACGCATCTACCAGCTGTACAGTCGTACCACGGGCAAGCACGTCCAGATCCTGGGCAAGAAGGTCAACGCCAACGGAGACGATGGGGGCAAGTACGGTACGGGAATATTCCTGTGCACATCACTTCCGGACACCACAAAATTCCCCGGACAATTCCCACAGTTGAGACCGTCAGTGAGGGCCCTGGCTGTGGAAATTACCGCGGCGCAAACCAGGATGCGGTCAACCTGTTTTGGACCAATCCCGGTCAGATTAGGGTTTTGGACCAATCACAGTCAGATTTGGGTTTTCGATTTTCTAACTCAGGCGATCAGTTAAGCCACTGAACCGTCGAGGTTTGTGGAAATTTGAGGCCATGAGTGTGATCAGCCAGAACGGTGCTAGATGTGTGTGCTGTATTTATTCAGGCTGAGCTGGGTGTCATATACAGTTTTGCTCAGTGGTCTTGTTGAGGTGGAGGTTTGGCGCTGTTGTTTTTTAACTCTACTGAGGTTTCAGCTTGTATTCAGTCTGCAGTAGGAAAGTGTAACCTCACATTGACTAAAATGTATAGACGACATCCCTGCCTTGGTGGAGACTGCATCCTCTGTAACCACAGTATATTTCTGCTCAATTGGAAATTACCTGTACATTTTTGCAACAGGCTCTATAATGCTTTCAGCCATGTACACTGAATAAGAGTCCTGCCACGTTCTTCATCGGGCCGGGCTGTGGCGTAAGTTTATGTCAGAATCGGTTTCGCCCGTTTTTACCAAGAGGGCTCGACGATGTGAGTCGCCAGCAGACAGTGCAGGTCGGCTGCCGCTTTGCCAGGCCGCGTCGGCGGTGTTCAGTCACAGATACGCTGAGGCCAGATTTCCTCTTGTTGCTTGTTAGAGCTTGAGTGGAAGCAGATTCAATGTTTCCCAGGAAGCCCTGCCAACCCTGCCCCCTCCCCCCCACCCTAGTACCTGGCACCTGTGAACTCCTTGACACTGATTTAACGGGAGGCCGGAGAAGACACTCGTCTCTCCTCTCCACACTAATCCTCGCTCAGTCATAACAGCAGCCTCACAATGGAGGGTCAGAAAGCCCTGCTGAGAAACGGGGCCAGAGCTAAAGCAAGGTCAGACACACACATATACACGCTGATAAGACCCCGTTCTCGTTCTCTCCTTGTGGTGTATGGAAAGTGTCCTATGCAAGCCCACATCAGTTGTCAGCTATTGTTCTTGACAGAATGGAGTCTCTATAGGTTATCGTATTTATATTTAAGTGACTAGTCACTTTTGTAAGAAAATAAAATAATAAAACACCCAAAAACGTTTTACCTATATTGTGAGGGCAAGCATTGTATTTAAATCTAGTTGCCCCAGGGGGATTCTTTCAGTAGGTCCACTCAGCACAGATCCGTAAATCACCACAGAGAGTGCTGTGTGGTCTTGACATTTCCGTCGCTGTGAGTGTCCCACTTCAGCCCAGCTATCAGTACAGCTTTCTTTCACCTCATTATAGAATGAAAGACACAGAAGAGGGGCAGCTAAGTGAGGACTTGTGACCCTCTATGTCCCAGCTCATTTAACCCCTCCCAGCAGTTCGATTTGGGACTTCCTGTGAATCCAGGGAAATCTCTCCATTTTATCCACTTTGCTCCTCGGTCTTAAGAGAACGATGTCTTCTTCCCTCTTTTTTTTTTGCAGCGTCAGTTCTCTGACGTTTCCGCTCTAAGATGATTTTAAGGGACGTTTTCGGTGACCCCCCCAAACCTCCCCCAACACATGCCCAGACTCCGACTCATGCCTCTATTCCTTTGAGTGCCACTGAATAGGCCAGTGTGTTAAACAAATGGATCAACTTTAACTTTTTGATTGAGTGAGCACGGACCAAAGAGAACCTGAAACCTAATCCTGTAACTGCTCCAAAATGCTTGGCAGCTCTCTTGCCCGCAAGGAACCAACAGAAACAAAGGTGACCCCACGCAGGGTTGAGTTTGTGACGGAGCAAAAGGAGTGCTTGTTTAGAGAGCAACATTTTAAATGTTCAGGAAGTTGACCTTTTTGTTTGTCGTGTTAATTTTATCACAGCGGGGAAATGATCCCATGTCAGTGTGCATCTCTCCGGGTTTACAGTACATAGTCAAACAATGGTTGAGACAGTAATGAGGCTGAAGTAGTATTTTTGGGTGTCATACAATCAAGAGTATTAAAATATGTCGATTACAAATAATTCTGTTTTGTTTAATGTTTTTAACTGTAACAACTGTTTAAAGTTTGAAAGTATTTATCAAATAAATGTTTGTCTTTTACTCTCTAGCTCTTCTGGTTGTTGAGACGGAAACTTTTGGGAGCCATATTCGAATAAAAGGGAAGGAGAGCGAATATTACATCTGTATGAACAAGAATGGCAAAATAGTTGGAAAGGTGAGCATTTTCTAGTTCATATTTCTCTAACGCAATTAAAAAGACAACAATGAGAATTTGTAATCAGTGTAAAGTTTGAAAATGCCAGATTTCCATGACAACATTCATCCTTCACCATGTTTAGTAAAAATCTTGGTAGTGGTTTCTGACTTATCAGAGACTCATATCCCTGAGCATGTTTGCTACCACCCCTTTCTGAATGTTCTGCATTGTTGCACATTTCTTACATTGAATGTGGTCAGCTCTTTTTGTGGGGGTTAGCAGAACATAGTGGGAGTCTGAGAGAGGAAATGACTCCAGCACCGGCTGCTTGTGTCATATGTTTGGTGTGCTAGGTAATCAAACATGCAATCTTAAGGTGTGACCATGACATTGAACCTGTAGTTAATTCAACCAAATAGATGGGATCATTATTATTAGCAGGCCCGATTTGGGCCAGCTCCGCCCAGTATAAATCTGACTTTATATTATATATAACTTCCGAATGAAGACAGGACAGTCTGATCCTAGTCCACCAGCACAGTGACATATCAGTGTTAAACTTGGGCCTGAGACGGGGGGTCCCAAACCCTGGTCCCATACGGAGGTCCCCCTGGACCGGGACAACCAGGCTGGAAGTAAATTTGGCCCTTGCCATTAGATAAAAGTTGTCAACATAGAATCAAAACCACATCATATTATGATCAAAGAAATTCCTGAACACCTTCCGGAAAACAGTTGTTGATGCATATCAGGCTGAAAAGGCATTCAGAGACATTTCTAAGGCTCTATAAGCCATATTGACGCAAATAAAGAACGTTTGGGACAATAGTGAATCTTGCCAACATCCCTCCAAGAAAGAGCAACGAGTAAAATCTGTTGCCTCTTGCCTCAGCGTTCATGACTCCACTATCAGAAATGCACTGGGTAGAAATGGGATTCATGGCATAGTTGCACTGCTCACTAAGGAGAATGAGAGTGCTTGTTTAGAACGTTCCAAAATGCACCTGGATGATCCTTAAGAGTTCTGAAAGAATGTTCTGTAGACAGATAATAAAAAATGGTATGGTTTTGGGTGACAAGGGTCAAGTATGGTGGTTACAGTGTCATTGTTTGGGTATGGTTAGCTGTATATGGAACTCGATCACGTGTCATAATTGAAGGAAGTATGAATTTGGCTCTGCATAAGAGAATTCCACAGCCGAATGACAGGCCATTCACCTGTGAGCTAAAGCTGAAATGCAGCTGGGTCATTCAGCTCAGAATGATCTGAAACAAATACATAACTGTGCATCAGAATTGTTTTATGGTGTAGACAAAGTTCTGAACTAAACCCTGTTGAACTACAGTTGCAGGACCTTGATCCGGTTGTTCAAGTAGTCTACAGGAGTGGGCCAAAATTATTACTTACTGCTCTTGATCAATAACTACAGGAAGCATTTGCTAGTAATTATCACTGGAAAACATAAGGTTACAAGTTTGTGTCTAAGGGGGCAATTACTTTTTCAAACGGTGGAATTACTTTCAATAATAAATCAAGGTGCCATGTGTGGAATCCTGCCTGTATAGTTAAAATGTTTACAATAACAGGACTTTGTCTCCTCCTCTTCCCTTACCGAATGAGATGGATGGTTTAGAGTCTTGGGTGTTTTAGGGTAGGTACGTGGTGTTCACACAGTTTCTGTGTTATGTAATATTAGGTCTTGGTTGAAGATATATCATTCAGTGCCAAAAATGAACAAAAATGCGAAAGAGCTGAGAAAATACTTCTTCACCGCACAGAAACATTTTTTTTGTGTCCTCTCTTCTCGAAGATGTCTTGTGCTGAGGAAGTAAACAGAAATTCAAAAAGAAGCAATTTTGTAATTGCAGAATTCTTTCAGCATTTTCTTGGGTGGAACAGAGTTAAATATATTTTAGCAAGACTAAGACATCCATGTAGGTGCTATGATGCTAACATGTCTGTATGCACAGTGAGTGTAGAAAGTCACCACTCCCTTGGGTTCACCAATTGTTGCCTTGCAGCCTGAAATGAAAACACATAAGATCTTACTTTCATGGCTGTAGTTCCACCCAGTAACCCACAATATCAAAGTAAAAAAAACGGAGAATGACTTACAATCGTATAGAAAAGGACTCATTCCCCAGTTTCTTCGACACTGTGTAGGGCAATGAGAATTGAGGAAAGAAAGAAAAAAGTAAATTGTCTGAGATCAAACAAATTATTGAAGTCAGGCACTGACAATCTCAAGGCCACAAATCCATCGCCAGAAAACCTGACGTTCCTGTTTCCACTGTATGTAATGTTATCAAGACGTTTCAGGCCAATGCCACTGCAGCCAACCTCCCAGGATAAAAAATGTATGTTTTGGGGTTGCTTTGCTGCTCTTATGCTGGGTGCCTTGAAAATGTGCGTGCCGTCATGAAATTTGGAAAACACCAAAGCAAACCAGAAAGCGTTCAAGACCAAATGTTGGGCTCTTAAGTGGCCAGAAAAGTCCAGATCTAAATCCTATTGAAAATTTGTGGAGAATTTTTGAAGCACCCTTTAAAGCCATGAGATCCGTAGCCCAAGTATGGGCCTGACTGCTAGTATAGAGGTGCAAGAAGCTCATCCATGACTACAGAAAGCCTTTGGTTGCAGTTATTTTGGCAAAAGGCTGAGCTACCAAATATTGAGTAATGGGTTTTATGTTGATCAGGGACATATGGGTGGATTTTTCACTGCAAACTCTGTGATATGATCTATCAAAGTTTATTGTTACCAACCAGTTTGAGGCTTACTCAGTGTACACCTGACTGAATTCCTTTGAGATCTCTATGGATCCTGTTATGCACCTTGTGATTTCCTTTTCACCCTCAATCAGTCCATAGATCATCTAAAGAATTTGAAGGCTAATGTTCTTAGAAGGAATTCTACTGTAATTATATTGCATTTTCACCAGGTGGCGCCATATAAAATAGCTTTGTGTATATTCCATTGTTTCCTACAGTATACTGTGTTAGCACTATTGATTGACCTAGGAGGCGTCCAGGGGGCAATGGTTTTTGTTTTGTGATGGTTGTTTCTTACATAACAAGTGATGTGGTATGCTGCACATTTTCCTGGGTCTAAACCAAAATATCACAGATTTGATGAGCAGTTTTAGCGGCACCTTTAAAGGTGGGAGATTACTATGTCAACGACGCCAACGACACTTTTGGAGAATTCCGCTGCTGCTAACTAGCTTGAATCTGACTACATTGATAGTCTGACATCTTTGCTCTCCGGTGCAGTTTAAACTCTAACTTAACAGGAAAGACAACTGCAAGAATTTTGGTAAAACAATGTAAATAACAAAGAAATACTCACTTGTATTTCTTGTATGTAGATTTCCGAAAGATCAAAATGTTTTGCGCAGGTAAAGAAACGTTTACCACTCCATTAGGCTGTGCACACATTCTGTTGCTGCCATAGCTGAGTGTGTTTGAAACAAGGAGTTGCAATGCAGCTATGAAATTAAACATTAGAAAAAAAATATGAACATCCATAGTCAATTGAAATATTCACCGACAAATCACAACTTGCATATATGTACCCATGCTTAGAGTATTTCTTTCTCCCAAAAAAGTGAGTCCTCTGTGACCACCTGAGATTAGTTGCTGGTTTTGCTTGAACTCCACGGTACTTTTTAAGGCTTACTCGCGCTGTTCACTAACTCTGTAACAAGGAAGAATTATAAAAACGTGTTTGCAGGCTGAGCCTAGTAGCTTAGCTACCATAAAGCTTTATTTTTCACGTTAGCTGGTAATGTTATAATGGAGCGAAATGGCAAAAGTCAAAATACTTTTTCAAGATCCATACCAAAAACATAAGTTAATAAGCTTAATTAAATTAACTGTTGTCCCATCTCGTTCAGGAAGCCTTCTTTGGCATTTGGTAAAGTAGGTTTTCTTAATGCTGTGATGTCATGAAAGGTGGAAGTAATTTTTCTCACTGAGATAGAAACCAGGTGTCTAACGTGTTTTGTTCCCCTTGCAGCTCAATGGAAGGAATCAAGAGTGTGTATTTGTGGAAGAATTTTTGGAGAACAACTACACAGCTCTTGTATCAGCCAAATACAAAGGGTGGTACCTGGGCTTCAACAGGAAGGGGAGGCCCAAAAAAGGATCTCGGACCACACAAACACAACAGGAAGTGCATTTCATGAAACGTCACCCAAAGGGCAAGGTGGACCCACTGGAAGAGTTCCGTTTCACCACGGTAACAAAGCGGACACGAAGGGCGCGTCGCTTAAAACAGAACCCCAAAACAAACTGAGGGCCCAATGGATGGCTAACGCACTGTTTTGCAAGGAGACTTCAAGCTTCTTGCCTGAACACACCTTAAAGACCTGTAAAAGGAACGACGAAAAAAGAACATAAACTCAAAGATGTTTTATTTTTATATTTCAGTAACATTGAGCATCTCCTAACTGTTGGATGGTTCTGGTTTACTATAATTGTTATAAAGTGTCTGTTATTTTATTTATACTGGATAAACTAAGGACAATGGACCCTTATCGCTAATAATTTGCTCCTTTGAATTTCAAACTGAAGGCCTTTTTGACAATGAGGGTGGAAGCATGCATTTTTTTATGTTATAAAAAGCATCCACTAGATTTTATTGGAATACCTGTCAGTTTTGTTTGTGTTACCCCAGGCAACAAGGATCCCGGATTTTCCGCTGGAACCGGACACCATGGAGAAAAAAATGGAGGTGAAACAGTCTGCTTTAGATAACTGCGTAGCATTGAGTGCAATATTTCACAGTGCCCACTCTCTCTCCCCCAACTTGCTCTCTCTCTCTCTCTCTCTCTCTCTCTCTCTCTCTCTCTCACTCTTTCTGTGTTGATAACTTCTGCCTGAGTTGCAGCCTACTATAGATGGAATGCGCTGAACACATTTCTTGCTGTGCGATGTCTTTGACATTTTTGTGCAACCTATGATTCAGCTGAACACAACATGCTTTGACTAGCCGGGCCCCAGAAGGACGGGGTTGTACTTTTGTTTAGCCTGAGTTGATGTGGCTGAGATGTTCACAGTGAAACACACACTGCCACTATCACAATGGTTCATGTAACATATCATCTACGTGACTTATTGACTTGGAAAGTTTGAAAAGGCGTGTGATTGCAAAGTTTTTTGCCGAATCAATAACTCAATGCATTGTCTGAGGGCTTGCATATTTGACCAGTCAATGCACAATCTCTTCCTAAAACGGTCAAATAATTGCATTATAGCATAAAACAGACTTATCCCAATCTATCACTGCACAATTTCTTGCATACTCTGGTTCAAACAAGCCAAATGCTAACACATTTTTCATTATCAGTACATTTTTGTGGCATATTGGACAAAATCATAGCACACGTCCTTGCAAAATGTCCAAATAGCCAAGTCAAAATCAAGCGATTTTTGCTAGCAAATAGCACACAAATCCCAATAAGCAGAGGTACTGCTCTCCAATCATTTGATATTAACTTAGTATACTTATATAAGTTCGGAATAATTTTTGGAACAGAGCACCTGTGGTTATTAGCATATTTTCCCACCAATTTAGCCCGACATGTGGTTGTTCATGGTTCATTTCACGCACCCAAGCATCCATGTTCAAACAGACGTCCGAAAAACGATTAATCTCTAACGTTGTATTCAATCAAGCCAGTTGTAATGTCGTGAACACTGAAGTATCCATACATGTCCTGGGATCGGTATAGATTCATCCCACCTTAACACTAACTGTGCATCAGCATTTCTTTCTCTTGTTATATCAGTGACTGACAGTCAAATCAACATGTCAGGTAATTTTTTTTAAGATGGGTAATTTGTCTGGCCAGCTATCTAAACTAGTAATTATGGCCAAGTACTAACCAATCGGGCAGGGAAAATCCCCTGAGGTCCTCACCACTAGGGAGACCCAATTTGTTATGTCATTCTCACTCAAATGTCATGTATGCATGGTGTAAGTCTTGGCAAAATATATGGAATTGCAGGAAATTAGCTTTAAAATGACAAAATGTCTCCACCTAATGGCAATTATTGGAAAATATTAAAGTTACACATGAAAAAACTCTTTGCCCTCTGGTAAAATGTGAGTTTTGGAGAGGATTAGCTGCAAATTTGCAGATGTTTTTCTCTTTTGTCTCATGGCAAAATTAATGAAAATTCATGAAATGTATTATACAATTTTAAAACATTTCTCTTCAGGTCAAAGCAAAATTTGTACAGTTGCAAAAACATGTTAGAAATTAACTTTACAATGTAAAATGTTCTCTGCTGTCAAAAGGGGGGCCACTAAAATATTTTGCAATGATGTAGGGGGCCCCCCAACCAAATCTCGCATAGGGCCCACAAAAGGCTACGGTTGGCCCTGGGAGTTGTGATCCCAGAACATTCTAGATTATGTTACCATTGATGACAAAGTTCAGCCTTTTTTCCTGGTTTGAACTGTAGTAGCGTATATATGCCTCTACCATCAGACAGGTTTTGTATGAGATGCTACTAACAACGACACATTTATGATTTTTTTTAAATGTATGCAAAAATAATTGTATGATTATTATGAGATATTTATTGCCTTTCTTTGTAAATACAACGTGATGAATTTATTTGGCCTCTGTTAATAAAATGAGGACTATATTTAAAAATATACACACTCTTTGTTTACTTGCCCTTGTTGTGGCTGCAGGGCAAAACAGGCATTTTCTAACTTTAAAAACTCCACAAATATTATTACATATGACCACTGGTAACTGTAAAATGTTCCCTTTAGAATCTTTTGCAGGTCAGTTGTTGCAGGTCAGTACATTCCCTTCTCTGCATACAGCCAAGGTATAATTTAAGCAAATGATAATATGCGATCCAAAAAATGTGAAGGCTGCTTTTAAACAGCAGTAGACTGGGACATTTTATGTTGACTCATTTTAAGAACTATTTTATTGTATTGGAACTGTTGTATATGCTGTGGTAATGGCCGACATGTTTAACCACAAACTCTGCTAGTTCATTAGCTGTGTGTATGCTAAGGCAATATCATATATATTGTTAATACATTAGCTGTGCATATGCTAAGACAACATCTCAAACGTTGCCAGTACATTAGCTGTAACGTATGCTTAGAGAACATCCAACTGAACACAGACATTATTAGTTGTCTTTCCATACCACATTAATACTGGAAAGTGTATCTGTTTTGGTCATACATTGATGAGCACTATGATGGGCTATTTTGTCAACAAGGAAAATCTTTTTTTTCATTCACTGACACAAATATGTATTTTATTTTGAGTTTAGATTTGTGTTTGCAGACACCTACATAACCCTTCACATAATACAAATTAACTTAGTATAAAAATCAGAATTCTTTGTCTAAAAATCAGAATTCCACAGGATGTTATGCAGACATCATTCATCAAATCATTTGCCTATAACCTGGCTGAAGGAAGTCAGTTTTAGGTCTCCTAAAAAATTCAGAATAATACAAATTAGAATAATAAGAAAAATCTGGAAATACAGAAAGATATTTTGGCCTTTATTTGTTGGTAGTATAAGAACTGGTACAACTATTGTAACAAAAAGGACATTTCCCCATCAGGTTCAAAGACAAAGAATGTTGAGAAAATAGCAGAGTTCTCTGCAGGGAGCTTTCCACTCGTCTCCAGGTTCACACAGGACGTACATTAGAAAAAGTATAACAACCTTGTGTTACCCAATGACAAATTATACCACTTTTCTATGAATGTTGTGAGCCTTCTTTTGGCAAAAGCCTTTGAGAAATTTCTCCCCCTAAAAACCAGTGGGAAGGAATGTGGAATAGTATGCCTTATAATGTTTTGCACTGGAATGGTGTTTACAGTAACCGTCAGGCTGAAAGATGGCAGTTTTGAGGAAAAAAAAGATTTTGTTTAAGTTCCTACTGATGTTATCGGGCAGCCAGCAGGCAAGCCACCTAGCTACACCAGATGAAGATGCTATTTCGTCATTGGAAGTCTTAAACTCAGATTCTCCACTAACACCATGTTTAGGCACAAGATGTCATTACTCACACCGCTATTAGAATCCCAGATAATTATGCGAGTATGTTACTTAGGGATGCTCAGTGTCTTGAGGTGTTTCATGTAACCCTCTGATGCAAGTACTTAATTATGCAATTCATCATAGGGTTATGTACAAGACGGTACATTGTTGCATGTAGTGTATTTGATATATGCTGGTGTACAGACATTGCGCCTGTGCAAATTCATTAAAAAATGGTTATAATGGAAGAAGTATAAGCAAGAATCTGTTATGAGAAAAGAAGAAGAGAGATGTAATCCAAACAAATAGAGGTTGAGGGTTGTCTTAACCAGCACTGTTGGAAACAAATGTGTTGAACCTTTTAGAATGAGGGAAAGACATTTTGCATAAAGCTCCGGCCAAGCCTTTCTGGGAGTTAACCTTTGATCACTGGAGGACAGACTTGGAACTGGACCAATAACTTTCAAATGAAACATGAAATCCTCTCTCCAAATCGCTTCTCCGGGGATCTCAACCTCAAAATGCAGTAGCAGCAAAATAGTTCATTCCGTTATGAGATATTTTCTTTTCATTGTGAAAAAATGTTGAAATAATTATTTATTAACTCAGTGCATCTCATAACACAATCCATCAACATATACCAACACATTAAGAACGGTATTACGACGGCCTCTGTCACTGTCTAGAGGAAATTAGCTCTATTTATGGTGGCACATAAGTCAAACAAATGTCAGTGGAACAACGTAAATGTTCCACAGTATTCAAGCATCAGCAACCACATACTTAATAAGAAGCACTGTCAACAGAAAATTGGTGGCACACTATTTGAGACATAGAACAACCTTTGTCTCTCAAATACTAGTTAACTTGCCCTCGGGTTAGAGAAAAACAAAGACTAAACCAAAATGGTAGTCCAGCTCTAATATAGTCGTTTTAGTAAAGATCTATGTCACATCATTTACCATCAAGACACCACAGAACGGTCGTTTTCTTTCTAGCTAAATTTGAAACCACACTTGACTGTGAAATCGACTGAGAGAACATTTTGTGAATCTCAGTGTGTTTAATATTTGTCTTTGGAAATAGAGCTGTGCAGTGTTTTTACAGGGACTACAAATCTGCTTATATTATTATTTTTTATTGCCGTTCCTGAAAGCTGTCTCTGTTTTCTTTGAATAAAATCAAATTTCAGGTAGTTCAGTTTTTTTCGGACAAGACCCATTTATTAAGTATGTATTTTTTCTGGGTATCTGTATGAAGCACTGTTTCTTTAGCCATTGACCAATACAAAAGCTACAGTTTGTAAAATGTAAATATGATATAACGGAAAATCAAAATGGATTACATCAGTAAAAAAAATATAATAATATGATTTACTTGACAAGTAATTCAAAGAAAATTACTATTGCATTTTTCAATCCTCAATTATGTCCCTCTGGTGATCGTCAGGCTTTGGTGCTTCATTTTGTATCTCTGTACGCACAACCTACCGAGTACCCCTCCCTGGGCCAAAAAGGACCCCCAGAAAGACTTCCATAGCCCTGAATCCACCCTGTCCCCTCAATACTCGCCCAGTCTCCCCCTCCACCATCAACAGCTGCCAGGTGACACACCTCATTAACTTCTCCTTTCTCCTATTCTCATGGGCCCTCATTGTCTTGAGATATGAGATGAGTCTTTGTTGGGAGTTTTTCTCGGCCTGTGCAGGGACCATAATTAGTGCTTTGCGCTGGGCGTACTTTCTCACAGGGCTATGACACAATTAATCAGCATTTTCCCACCAATGGGCAAAAGCCCCTTGACTCTTTCAAGGCCAAATCTGAGTTTCTTCAAAGGAGCTATGCTTTTTGGCCATCGGATTATCCATACACTACTTAAGCAAGTGAACCAAGATTTTTGAGCCAGGACCACAAATAAAGGCCTAAATGGAGATATTTACACACTTGAAGCAAAAAGTTGCATCAAGTAGCGTTACTGCTGCTCTAGTTAGTCATATTTATTTATTTGTCACTTGATAAGAAAACATTATGTGTTTTTTTTATCCAAACGTTTTATCTAGAGCTAAAAAAAATTAATATCTGATTCGGAAGCAGGCATTACTCAAAAACATGGCCAACAAACAAATTAAACAAACAAATAAATAAAGTTTACACCAACAACACATGGATCAACAAACTGAACATTATTAAAGCAAGATGCAGGTCAGTAGAAAATTATTATCTAATGATCAGTCTTTCTCCCCTTTTTTCTCACATTGTCCTTCTCTTCAACCACTTTAATTCTTAATTGA
>JACXGJ010000170.1:103418-163941 GCA_016801105.1 Esox niger
TTTTGGGTGACGCATGGCCATGTGATTGTTGGTTG
Source organism: Esox niger (assembly GCA_016801105.1). Lineage (NCBI taxonomy): Eukaryota > Metazoa > Chordata > Actinopteri > Esociformes > Esocidae > Esox > Esox niger. The sequence continues at coordinate 103,454 of JACXGJ010000170.1, forward strand.
TTTCGCTTACTGAACACACTGTCCTATAAATTCCTTTACTGCTCTGCATAATATTACATATAATTTAATCAACTCCATTGTTTTCTGGCATCAACTGTAATGCTTTGGCTCATAGTTTTTTTGGAAGATCCAACAATGACACAGTTTAAGTCTCCTGGAAGGGACAGATAGATTTGGATCTAAAATCTCCTGATATTTGACATGATGTCCATGACGACATGCATCCTAACTTAGTTCCCAGGGGGTTTGGAAGCAAAACAGCCCCACAACATCACATATTCACCACCAGACTTAATTCCCCTTTTGCACCAAACCCACCACTGAGGTTTTTGGCCAAAAATTCCCATTTTTGTCTCATCCAACCACAGAGCCCCATTCCAATCAGAGTCCCAATGACATATAGCAAACTCAGCTGACATTTCTTGAGGTTTTTTGACATTTGAGGTTGACTTCCAAATGGCTTGTTGGCATGGAGGTGATGTGTAATTTTAGTTTTGGAGACATAGTAACCATCAAGATTCAAACCGCTTCTGCAATTCTCTAACGTTGATACTTGGAACGGTGTCTTTAGTGTTGCCTTAATGGTGATGGAGATGGGTAATTTTCAAGTGTGTAGCTATTTTGTTTTAATAGCGATTAGCTAATATGTGTTTGATGAGGAGGGTTCATTTGTGTTTTTGGCCTGGGAATTTGTCATTTGTGTCACCTCATATGTATAATCCAATGAAATGTGGATTTCCCTTCAATGGAAGGATACAGTATTTGTATCTGATTCATAAGATTTTCTTGGGGTGATGATAATTGTATTGGGAAAAATATTATTTTCTTGATTAAGAACATGGTTTCTCTTTGAACCACTTTCCCTTAATTTAATTTAAATGTAGATTCTCTCATATTTTGACTCTCAGATCAAGCTGATTTTACAACAAAATAATATTTTCTCACTAATATTTACCATTCGTCCGAATCCTCCTGGAGGGCAACGGTCCCATTCATTCCACGGAGTGGCCGATAGCCTAGCAGTTATTGCGTTAGGCAAGTAAATGAAAGGTTCAAATCCTGACAAGGTGAAAAATCTGACATTGTGGCCTTGAGCAGCACACTCTCAGTGTGAACATGAAAGAACGTACTGTAGCTAGACTTTGTGTTCCCAAAGACAACGACAGCGGAAAGGGGAGGTGTCGTGAGAAAGTAGAAGAGGGGAACAAAGTAGGGACCCAGGACCTCTGGGATGCAGGACCCTACGGGCTGTGTCTTCGTCTGGCACGGTCACATAATCACACTGATAAAGTGTGTGAAGCAGATAAGATCAAGTCAATATCATCCCGCTAATTTCCAGCTCTGTCACCTGGCAGAAAAACCCATCACAGGTCACTGAACTTCACGGCACCAAAGGGGCCCCAAAGGGGAAAAAGTGGCCCATTGTGCCCGGTCATTCCGGGTAACAATGGACCGCGGGACCGGGTTGTCTCCGGAGAAGATGGACACCTCCCAGGCCAAGACAAAGGTTCAGCGACGAAGAGGAAGCAGTAGCCACCTGTGAGAAAAAATGATAACCTGAGGTGTTGGACTGCTGGTCCAACACGTTTCTGTAAGCCAGCGAGGGCACTCTGTCACCAACGAAATACGTCAAGGGTTTCCCCAGCAGAGATCTAATTTTTACAGAACAAAAGACCCTATGAAGCTGTGTCAGGAAATGGGGTGACCTGAGCTGGAGATAGGTTAGGGGGGTGCAATAGAGTGGGGGATGGGGAGAAAAGGGGGCACTAACATCGAAAAACAAAAGCCAAACAAAAACAAACCTGATGCGCCCCTAAAGACCCTACCAGGTTTTTGTCTGCCAAGTCTTGCCCCTCGTCACTATCATATCATTGTACACAGAGAAAAGGAATCAATATTTATTTACTCGGGTGGTTATTGCCAGAATATTGCTTTTAATTGCTGTCCTGGATCTCCTGCTACCGTAAAGGGGAGTCAGAGACGATTAATCAAAGTAATGGAGCATAATGATGTCCCTGAAGCCTAGGTCAGGGGTTGGACAATGTGAACATTCAGCTACTTAGCTTCCTTTGCAACTTTGTGACAAAATCTGTTTGCCCAACACCAATTAAGATGCCTCTCCGTGTGCCCTGGTCAATGGGTTTGACGAAGGGGGTTGTCCAACGGACTGACATGTCCCTGAGCACAAACAAGCTGCCCTGTGTCTTCGCCCCAATAATTGGTGTCCCTTGCAGTGTGCTGCTTCCCAGGGCTGTCCTTTGTGTCCTAGTGGAAGTCCTAAATGAGGGGAATCAGGGCTTTAATGGGACTCCTGGGAGTTTTAAACAAACAGAGAGCGACCCCCTACTGTTCAGCATGTTGCATAAAGCCGCGGGGTGCCCATAGGACTTTGCTAGGAGCTGGCGGTCCAGGGGCCCAGGGGCTCAAGGCCTATCGTCCGGTCCAGCATTTATGGGACAGCCTTTCAAGTGCCCCAGGCCAACTGCGTTCTCGCAGGAAGCTTTTGAGGTTTGTCCTCCGGCTGTGTTACTCTGTACAAGGAGTGTTTGTTTAGAGACGCCATTGTGTTTAAATGGAAAACTAATTGACCTTACTGCCTCACGAACAAACACAAACACGCATGGTAAACTACTGCCCGCGTTTTTAATCTACTCTTCTGAATCCAGCTATGTATCGACGATGTGGAAACAAGCTAATGACAAGGGGAACAGATTCGCCCGCGGACGAAAACAATGGCATGCAATTCACCTGTAAGTGTAACGTCATCAGTTTTATGTGCTTGATCCATCACGGTAACAGGAGTCTCCCGAACAGTCCATTTAATTGACCCAACTCCCTACCCACACAATAACCCACATTTGCCTCAAAAAGAGTGACCGTTTATTTGGAACGCAACAAGGACCCTTGATGGAGCAGATTTTCCAACCTGTTGAAGGCACAACACTGGCTTATGCTCCTGGGTCCATTGTAAAAGATTAAAGGATTTGTCATCGAGGCTGTTCTCAGTGGTGTTGACGCTGTGCGCCTAATGTGTTTGCCTTGGCTGTGATGAGCAGGATTAGTGGCGGTGTGGTGGTCCTCGTGGATCACAGACTACTGCACTTTGAAAGCATACTTGCCTACTTACTCATGTGCAAACCAAAGCACACACACACACACACACACACACAGACACACACACACACACACACACACACACACACACAGCACGCACACAGCACGCACACAGCACGCACACACAAACACACACACTGGTTGCCACAAATGTTTGGACAGTGTCAGGGGTCAAGGTGAGAAATGACACACACCAAATAAATCTCTTCTCAGGTAAGCGCCAGCTAACGATCCACGGACATCTGCCCAGGCTACTATAAAGGGATATTAAAGGACTGGGTAGGGAAAAACCTTTGAATAATGGTCATATTTGCATGAAATGTGCGTGTGTTTCATGTTTGGTGAATTCAGTTATCACCATGACAACTCCCTTGAATAATAAATACAAAAAGATTATTCAATGAAATTAATAACTCATTACTGTTTGCATTAATATACTCCAACACATAGCTGAGTGAAAGCAGACTGGGACAATGATTAGCTTTCAAATTATTATTCTATTAGTTAATATCACACATTCCCAATGCACTAAATATGACTTAAGACTTTAGCAGAATCTTTTAAATATTACCAAATGAACAGGACACAGAAAAACAGCAATAAAAAAATGTAACCATCTGCAACCCATCTGCGACTAGGGGAAGGTGACACAAACGGTGAACGAAAGCGTTATCTAATGTGAAGGGAACCGTTGTCTCTCAAGAGGCACTGAATGACTGTCTAGTATGACTTCCTGCATCTCCCAACAGCGTTGCCTTTTGGGAATTAATGCTTGCAATTGTTTTATTTCGTTTTCTTCTAATATTGACTTTGCTGGTGGCGACTTCGTTGTGTAAACTGTACTATTAGCTGGTTGTATGGTTCTCCCACCTGACGGCTTTGTGACGGATACACAATGAGTTACTCTGGATAAATTATTCAAATGTAAAAATGAAATGATGTTCACATTAGTCTGTGGCTTTGGACAATAGTGTTGTCTTGACTGAGAATTTAAACAATCTAGAGATGTTTTTTAATTGAACCTCTTCTCCCAAGTCATGTCTTTTGCAGTTCCTTGTATTGATTTGATTTTTTTCTGAATAGAGAGTAAATAATAGGAATATTTCTGCAACTTAATACAATCTTATTTTGGATGAGTTCATTAGTTCATTAGCTCATGCCTGTTCATAGCACACACACACACACACACACACACACACACACACACAAACACACACACGCGCGCACACGTGCTTAAAATGTTTCTAGGTGAAGCACAATCTCATTTAATCCGCCATGTCACATAGGGAACCCAAGAAGGGCCACACATGTCTGCGACCCCCCCAGCGCCATGTCTGCGTGTGTTTACAGTAAAGTGAACCAACCTTCTCTTCTACCCCGCAGAGGATCGCGCTTGCTTTGTTTGCACTCACGGTGGACCCCATCAAGACAGGGAAACTGAGATATGAGGTCTTGGGTTACCTCCTAATGAAATGGATCAATGTGGCCGAATCACAACAGCCCAGCGGCCTGTGGGCATGCACCCATGACCAAGCCACGCAATCCGAGAACCCAACAGTTTGTTAAACTGACGTTTGTCGACGCCGTGGTGCCTTGAGAAAAGAACCACAGTGGATTTTAGCTAGCTTTGTTGTAACAAAACTCTCCTAGAACACAATGTGTTCGCAAGCTATGATTAGACAAGTCGGCAAACTTTTTAATATGATGGCTAATCAGTTGCAAATGGATTTTGTTAAAGGACTTCAACCAATGCTGATGACCTCGTTTGAGCATGCTGTTTTGCTGTAACCACGTATAGGCCATTAATAAATATTTTCTGACTGCCTCATAAGAGTGAACAAGATTTATTAAATCATTCAAATTTATCCTGGTGTATACTTATAAAACAACAATAGCTTACAGACACATTGTTGAAAGATTGTACTTTGTACAATTCCACTAAATACCAAGGAAATATTTCATTTTAAGTAGAATTCCAGAATCTACCCTGTTAGTTTTTTTCTGTCTTTTCCTGTTTCCAGGATGAACAAAATCTTTTTGAAAATGTCAGTGGAATTCCACAGATAATATTCTGAATCAACATTTTGCATAAAGCAAATTGCATTTCCTAACACACACTGAAACCCCCAAAATTTGATCTCACAACACCAGCATTCTGACCGATGAACCCCTTTTAGAGGACTAGCTTTTCATTACGCTGTCCATGTTTCATTAACAAGAAATCAGATCATATTCACCGCCTTTCCCCAATCAGCTAAATAACACAACCACGTTCTATCTTGTTTCTAATTTGTATTTTGTCAGTGCAGCACTGTCCGACACATTAATATTTGTGCTTGGCATCAGTGTCCACTGTTAATTGAGGACTAAAGCGAAATGAATGTGAAGTATGCTGCTCCATCCATCTACAGTGCCTTATCATGCAGAGGTCTGGCAGATGCTCTCTGGGCTGGGAACGGCCTGTTCTCTATGCTCTATTTACTTCAGATCTAGTTTCTCTGTTTCTATGTTCTGTGGTAACCTCCTGTGTTCACTGGTTTCTGACTGTGTCTGGTTGAGTCTTGTCACCTGTGCCTCGTTTGCACCCCTTGTCAAATCCCAGTGGAAGTTTCCTCTGTCCTCGTATAGCTTGTTGGTCATTGTCTTACATGTATGTTGTAGTCTAGTCCTCATCAAGTGTGTTCACAATTCAAATCCACTCTACCTCTGCGCCTGTATCCTGTCACTAAATCACATAGCTAGCTGGGACAGCCACACCAATCAGCAAAACGTAGAATGTGAGAAGTAGGGCTTCGGACGTCTCAAGAAGATGGGCAGAGAGTGTGCTGTCCTGAATTTAGGGAAAGCTCATCTACAATTGTTGGCCAGGACCGAGATGAGCTTCGTTGAATTGGAGCTGAGAAATCCAGCAAGGGTACGTACACTGGCCATAAGATTACAGGTGTCAGAAAAAAGTTGCCGAACATGGAATACAGGTAGATCAACAGGAAACATTTCACAGTATAATGAGGACATTGTTTCATAAGACATCTATCAGCATATGTGACCAGTGGTGTACAGAGACATTTAGAGCTCAGAGTGGCTATGACAGTCTCAACTGGATAGGTGAAACGCATCGTTATGATTTTTAGTCCATTTAGTGGGTCTCAAACATGCATCTGTCTGGCTAGAGTTGAATGTCTTGTCACCCTTCGACCCACAGAACAGAAATTGGCATCCAGTTTGGTAAGTGTACTGCGAGGTAGTAAGGCTGTATTAGAACGGGCCCACACTTAATCCATCTCCAGACTTCCCACGTAACCCACCAGGGTTTCCCCTCTGATCCATCCTTGAAATTAGAGGTTTGGGCTGGAGCAGGGCAGAACCCCGCCTGGTTCCTGTGTAGACAGTTATCTGTACTGGCACTTGGGCTCGGCTAAGGGTTTTACCCATCGGGCGATCATCAAAAACAATGCCAGGCATGATCAGACCCATCTTTTAATCTTACCAGGTGGCAAAGCCGGAATAATAAGACTGGTCACACTCCACATTTTGTGACTTCTACGTTTGCTACTGGCCCTGTGCATATTCATACTATTATTTACCCAATGAGATAAAAGACTGGAATATTAGAAATGCAGCGTGTTGAATGACACTGATACCAAACTGTTTTTAAACAAATTGTGATCAAATTAAAAAGAATGAAAACCATAGAGAGCTAAAATAAATGATGAGTACCATGGCACTACCTTGCAATGTAACAGTCAAAACAATTGCTGGTTTCTTATGTGTGATAACTTTTGATAAATGTCATGTTAAATATTGTAAATGTTGGATGTAAAATGTTTCAATTGTTGTCATCTCCACTATGTAACGTACATGTGCAAATGTATTCATTAAAACCAAAAAAACAACAACATTGGAATGGCTCAAGGACAAATAGACGAATGTGTAACAATGGCCTAGTTACTGTCCTGATCTCAATCCCATTTAGAATAAACGGTACTGTTTGAAAATTGCGGTCCCCAAGCAACGTCCAACCAACCTTAAACAAATCAGCAAAAAAAGAATAGGCCAAAAAAGGACACCAATGCTTTTTGCAAAGCTGGTACATGAAGACCTTATCAAAATACTTGAAGCTGGTACATAAAGACCTTACCAAAGGACTTAAAGCTGATACATAAAGACCTTATCAAAAGACTAAAATCTGGTACATAAAGACTTTACAAAAAGACTAAAAGCTGGTACATAAAGACTTTACTAAAATACTTAATGCTGGTTCATAAAGACTTTACCAAAATACTTAATGCTGGTACATAAAGACCTTATCAAAAGACTTAACGCTGGTACATAAAGACTTAACGCTGGTAAAAAATACCTTATGAAGACTAAAAGCTGTTATCACAGCACACAATGACTCTAACAACTTATAATATATGGTGTTGAATACTTATGCAAACAACAATTTTCAATGTTTTCTTTTTTTATAGATATTTCCTAACATAATAACCAATGTCACCATACAGTCACTGAGCAATAAAATGTATGTTCAATTAAATTGTAGCAAAGTATGAGGAATGCAAGTATTGTACACTTTCCCCAGTTTCTGTATTTGGATTACTGCTGATTAAAAGGTACAGATAGAAATATGCGACGAAGAACAAACATGGGTCCGACATGATGAATTTGGAATCACATCTGCTCTGTTCATAGAATTTCTATAAGAACCAATTGAACGTGCACGTGCACTGTGTTGTGTGCTTGTGCTGACATTCATTTGGGAACATGGATGCCCTAAATGTGACCTATGCACAAAAGGGTTGCTATGGCGGCTTGCTACCATCAACATCCTTCTTAGGTTGCCCTCTATAACGGATTGTTGACTTTGTTGATCAAAAGCCTCACTTCGGATTGAACATGTACCTCTGACCAGCTACGTTGACATGAAACACTCTGTTCATTGATCACTGTTAAGAAGAAAGATTGCTTTAATAAAACCTAATAATAATTGCAGACAGCGAGTCACATAAGCTCACATAAACTCTGAACTTTGACTGGCTGGCCAAAAGGTGATGGCATACCTCTCAGTATCAGGTTTCGTTCGAGGTTTCTCATTGACTGGAGTTCCTTTTTGATATTGTTGCCATAGTTGGACATTTTGCAACGGCTACTGTCAAGTAAACACATGTTAAATGATCAGACCATATATCCAGATTATTAATGGGGATCATTTTAGCATGTGTGTTTAAAACTGCCTTAATAGTCACACAGAAATCAGAAAACAATTGCTGGTTATCATGAAAATGATATCCTCTCAGATACACACCATTTCTTTTCCAATGCCAAGTTCTGTCACACGGGTTTGTTTGTAAACAGTTTTGTATTATAATATTTGCTTACAGCATGCCAAAGAAACCTCACTGGAAAGATTCCTTGTGATGTAACCAAAATGACATCTACATTTATAACTGTTGATGATTTTCCAGACAAGTTAAATTTTTTAGCTGTTGAATCAGGTTCTCTTGCAGTATTTCCATGTATCTTGCTTAAACCAGTTTTCCTTCAACTTTAACAAGATGCCCATTCCCTGGTAATGAGAAGCTCCCCCTCCACCATACGTCACTGTAGAAATGGTGGCGTCTGGAGGCAAGAGCAGTTTTAAGTTTGCATTACAAATAGTAATTTGAGTTTTGTCCAAAAATTTCTATCTTATCTTATCTATCTATCTCTATCTGCTCACAAGACTATTCCTCACATTATAGCTGAGTTGCTCTAAAGCTTTCAGACTGGCTTCTGTCACGACACGCTCCGATGCAGGCCAATTTTATGTAGACCTCTTGATTTGGTTGACGGGTGCACTTTTACTCCACACCCAGACATGGAACTTAAAAATTCCTTGCAGGAGTTTTCTGGCATCTGTGGCTTCTGAAGGTGCTTCTGATGGTGGACCGGGGTCATCATGGGCACTCTGACCGGGCTGTGGCTACGCAGCCCCATACGAAGCAAAAGGTGTGTTTTGGCATATTCCTCCCGAAACCATCATTAAAATTGTCTGTGACTTGTAGAAATCCTGTTGGTTTGGACCAGACACTGCCCTCTCACATCGATGAGCCTTGGATGCCCAGCACCTCACCGCTGGTCTGTGGTATGCCCCTCCTTGGACCATGGTAGGTAGGCAATCACCAAGGCTGACCGGGAGCACCCCACAAGCCTTGTCATTTCAGAGATGCTCTGACCCAGTCGTCTGGCCAGAACTATTTAGCCCTTGTAAAATTCCCCCAGGTCTTCACTCCTGCCCAGTTCTCCTGCATCCAACATGGGGACTAGAAGAACTGATTGTTTTCTTACCATCTAATCTATCTAGACCTCGACATGTGCAATCATCAGGAGATGATCAACGTTAATCAAATCACCTGTGAGGGGTCATAATGTTTTGTCCCATCAACTCAAACCAACCATTTGGAGGCTGACATTGATGCAGCTGAGGTGACGGGTGTGAATGAGACGTGTGCAACGCCAGGCGATGGGCAGGTCATTTCAACAGTGTCAACTGTACTGGGTGGCATGAATCCAATCCGCGCACTCTACTCTTAAGTGTTTTAACAGTCATTTTGCATCCTTTCTATAGACAGCCGTTGGTTGCTTGTACTTGGTCGAAGCCTGTACTGGGTAGGGCGGGTCCATCAGAACGTTTGTACACAAGTATATATGATAAATAAATTCCTGTAATTAAAAAAGTCAAATGTTTAGATTGTGTATTTATCTTCACCCCGAATTAGTACAGAAAGCAACTTTGACAGCTTTTACAGATGTGAATCATTTGGAATAATATTCTATTGCCTTTGCAAAACTCCTAGGGCAACATATATCCTTTTTGGTGTCACAATTTCTCAAGGAGAGTAAATTTAGTTTTCTCTGATTTCTTAAATAGATTTAAAGGGATAGTTCACCCAAACTGAGAAGAAAGGCATTAGTGACTGCAATCCATGCTTTAGTTTTATTTCCCTGAATTCCTCTTTCCAAACACTATTGTTTTACAAATAACGGCACACTTCCCATGTAAGTTTTGGTAACCCATTTAAAATGTTTTCATATCATGTTCAAATCCTTAGAACAATATCTGAAATTGTCTCTAAACCTTAACCAAGGCAATTACATATGATTTGAACAAATCCTATGTATTTATATTACTGGAACTATAACTTTGTGGCATTTGCTGAAGTAATTCATTCCATTCTATTAAAAACTGTGGAACATTGTCAATATTTTCTTTACACTTTGAATGGGTTTTGAAAATTGCTACACATTAAAATACATTTTATTTTATTTAGAAATTTAGAGCTGGGTCTGGATAGGCTTTCCACTGGACAGTATGGAACAATATTACTGATTTTACTATTTTTATTTATTCCCTGACATAACATCTCTGAAGGGCAATTCCCTATATAATCCCCCAGGACTAAGCTCTAACACCAGGACACACACAGAGTGGGATTGCACTTATACAGTGCTTAGCTTCAAAACGTTTTGCAGCCTGTTCGGGACTTTCCGCAGCAGCTTTAGCTACAATCATTAATCAGCTCCAAAACCAGCGTCAAACGGCTTCTGTCAAATTTTAAGGATTCATTCCCTAGAGAGAGAAAACATCTCACCCCTGAAGCTAGGATTTCTCCACAGACCAATTCAAAAACAATTAGCAGAGATGTCGCTTTGTCATTTATCAGGGTGGAAAAAATGACAGATTGTGAATGATGATGATGGGTCGGTTTGAAGGTTTGGTTCACACATTGTTCTGTGTCAGCCAGAGCCTCTGAACACATTATGAGTCCCAGGGAAGGAATACGATGTTATTTCTGAATGGTGGGCTGGGAATAGAACCTGTGACTTGAATGTAACGGTGACCTTTTGCAGTGTACTTTTATACCTGTATCGTAATTTGTATTCCAGTGGTTTTAGAAAAGAAACATGGGACCTTTTTGCCTGGCAACCACCATAATAGTATTAAAAAGTATCACTTAACAGTGTCAGACAAGCTTTGCAGACGTGTCTGGGAAATGAAAATATTATATTCATGTTTTTGTCTGACATTTGGGGTTAAGCCATGTCCTTTGAAACAAAGACATAACATGAAACCTGAAGAGTTTTGTTAAAGTATGTTGCTCTGGAATTTTCTCTATTTTCCCACCAGGTTCACAATGGAATAAAATCTGGTTCACATTCAAGTGCACTCCATAAACAAAAAAAATTGTACTATATCTCAGATGCAGTCAAAATCTAATATAACACTATCCAATCTATTTCAAAGTGTTTCGAAGTCTGGTTATTTTATCAGCTTTTATGGGCCAGAAGAGGGAAGAAAATACAAGTGGAATGTCTGAAGGTGGGAGGATTCCAAGAGGTCATTAAATAGTTCTCTCTCTTCACTTGACCCCGAATGCCAAATGAAGAAACATCCAAAGATTTTTATAACTAAACCAAGATAGGCTTCAAGCTTTTGTTTCCAATGGAAGGTTTAGTCAAACTGAGACATAACCTAGGAGAAGAACCAAGGGAAAGAGGTGGGCAGAGTCAAGCACAAACTAGAGTGATTCTATTGGGCAATATTTTGGCGAGGTTCTGCTTGGAACCTCCTAATATGTGAAGTGTGTGTATTACGCAAATTCACCATGCATTACGTAATAACACGGGTTTGATCCTCTGTGTACTTATACTTTATCTTAAATGTATGTAGTACAAGTGTTGTACACATATGCCACTTCTGCATATAGACAGGAGTAAGGAATAGACTGGAGCCGCAAAAGCAGAGCAGTGTCCTCTTGTTCTTCAACACATGAAGAAAATTAATAACTCATGAAGAATTGCCAGTTAAAGCGTATGGGGGTGGGGGGAGGAGAAGGGTGATGTAATGTTTATACAATATAGGAATATTTCACATTGTTGTCAAAGTGCCAACCCACCTCACCTGTGTTTATTTAATCACTGGAGAATCCTTTCAGTCCAGAACAGAGGTGGAGACAGTGATCAGTCTGTGATAGAGGACGGGTCTAATAGATTCAGGGCAGGCCTACCTGAAAGAAACCGCTAAACTGAGTCTGGCAGAGCTGGTCATTTAGCGGGAACAGAGCTATCGGCCATACAGAACCCAAAACTGAGGACGGTAAATTAAGTTCATGAGAGACAGTGACATAAGATGGACCAGGGTATCGTCCCCCTGTGAACTGTTGCTTTGACAAAGCAGGAGCAGTCCCATCCAGACCTGTTCAATCCATGTGTACTCTGTGACTGGGCGTGCCTTGTCCGCACATCTCGTTTAGATCTGTGTGTGTGCACGTGTGCACTTAAATACACAGAGCATGTTTTTAGCGTCTATTGCTCCTCCATTTGGGTAACGTTGTGGGCTGCGGTCTCGCCATTAAGCAGATGCAAAGACCGGATTACCAGTATCGTCACCTCGGTACAATGACACCAGGGTTTTGTGACGGCTGACATTTCGACATGATTTGTTTATCCAATGACGAGTGAGGCAGGGCTTCAATGGGCCTTCTTGAATGACTTCATATTAGCAAGCGACGGAGAGCAAGCAAGCGGGGTCAGAGGTTTTGCATTGCTCACTGATGTTCTCATCAAGCCCTGTGCAGGCAGCCATGCCAAGTCCCAAGCCTCACGCTTTATGTAACTCTGTGAGGTGGAATGCTAGTCTCTGCTCAGAATCAAACCGCCTTTGTTTAACAAAACACCCACTAATCTGTGACGTCTGAATATTTTAGACAACTATTTCGATGGAATCAGCTGCCGTCAGGTAAACGCAGGGAATCCAAATGTTTTGACAGATTCCAAGGTAACTGAGTAAGTTGGAACAAAATATTTTGATAAGGACACCTTGGAAGATGAAATTAATGGCATATTGTCGAGTTGATCCGTAACTTTCTGGGGCGGCATGTGTCTGAAAAAAGATACGGCTTAGTGTTTTGGCAATATTTCCAGGGATTAAAAGAAGAAAAGAAACCTCATCTTTGAAAACAGTTACTTGATCACAAAGCCATAGCAACCCATGGTATTGAAAATGCATCTGACAGATACGTTTCAACATATGGAATTGCGTCTCCCTGACAGGTCGCGTTGAAAGGCATTTCAATAAAATAAAACACATTTTTAATGTACCTAACTTCCACCAGGACCAGGTGGTTATCAGAAGATGGGACAGGTACAGTATATTGAAACAATTACAAATTTGGCCCTGAGGTGAGGCATATCTAATCTGAACCCCCTGCTGACAGGGTGACAAGCTGTGACCAGAGGTGAACACATATGAATAGAGTCACAGAGTTCAGTGCACAGGGTCAAAGGAACATCAAAGCGCTGCCCAGAGGTTTGCCTCTTCCCTGGCCATCTCGAACGCTGCCGCTGAGCGGACAATAGAAAGTCAAGAACACGACAGCAGTCTGTCCGTTTAGAAAAAGGGTGTTCTGAACTAATTTTCTGTCGAGGTTAATACTCGGGATGCTTGGCAATTGGGTTTTGGTTCAGTTGAAAAGAATGGGTTACTTACCACACAATTGCAAATCACGTGACCTTTCCTATCTGCCTCTTAGTAGCAAAGTTTCCTTTAACTTGAAACATGTTTTTTGCTCACATTGAGAAACTTTACCAAGCTAGTGCATGTGGATGGAAAGATGTCACCCACAAAAAAAGATGTCACACGCACAAAGCTAGAATGTAGAATAGAAAGGTCTATATTGCCAGTTAACTGCAACCAGATAGCTAGTATGCCCCGCCCACTTACCTGATTAATTTGAGAGGAAGCCTGCAAAAGCCAGCATAGAGACAATCCAATAATACACTAATACTTGGTTGTATCCCAATAATTTTATGTTTCCTACTAATTAGCCATGTCTGTGCCAAGGGCTAACTTGCATTCCTGTTGGCCTATAGCTCTGACACCATTGGATAGTGAAATGTCTAATAGCAATGTGAGGAAACGTTTGCTCCAGTGGAACAAATATGTTGTGCAAGCAGTAGACATGTGTTTCTATTCTGGGGAATTTTCTGACTTATTTTGATTGAGATATTGGTGAGAGATAACAGAGTCAGGTTTTGCTGCAGCCGTTTTCATGCAATGGACGAGTGACTTTGGTCACCACAGACCAGATCTAAATTTACCTGTGGATTCAAAGTAACATCTCATGCCTTTGAAGTTTCTAAATAATTGGTAAAACATCATTTTTTTATTAACAAATGTACCTCTTTTGTATATTTTGTTGACTTTTTTTGTACTTGTGTTGAACCAATATACCCTTACTAAATTCGTCCTACACCTGCTGTGTCCATTACAAGTATTGCAGTTAATTCATTTTTCGCAACGTTGCTTCGATCTAATGATCCTGGGTAATAAGAAATCTGCCTGTCCTTTTCCAACGTTAAATACAGAGATTTCTGCTTTTGAGTTATCATATCATATCTTCTACTGTGATAGCAAACAGTAATCCACTGAGATAATTTATGTTTCTGGAAAAAAACTGAGTTATAGAACAAAGCGATGTAAAAGGGGGAATCCACAATCGCTACCTCAATTTTTGGACATATAAATGAATGCAATGTTGCTAATTGTCTCATACTGTATGCTTAGTTCAACTGGACTACTCCATCAGGAACCACAACATAAGCTAATATTACACGATATCAAAATGTGATTAAAATGATCTTTTTGATTATTTCTGTCCATACATCCATATCAACAGTACGTGTATACATTTAAAGTTGCAATGCAGTATTGCAGCAACATTGCAGTTTTTATGAGCTATATATATTTTTCTCTAACAGACAATTTAACTCACAGTGTCATCTTGGATACTGGATTAAAGGCCTACTGAACTACTAACAGGGTAACCACCACCATTTTGGGTTTTTGAGTTGAGCGTCAGTATACTCGCTTTGTGAGAACTGATGATGTAAAAGGGCTTCATAAAATACATTTGATTGATTGACTTTCCTGTTTCAGAATTAGAAATGCTCTAACATCTTCAGAATTCTTGTTTGACAAAACATTTAATTGGTGTGAAAGAAAGTAAAATTGCTCGTCCTGCATGA
The DNA here is from genome assembly GCA_016801105.1 of Esox niger. NCBI lineage: Eukaryota > Metazoa > Chordata > Actinopteri > Esociformes > Esocidae > Esox > Esox niger. Next base: position 118,634 of record JACXGJ010000170.1, read on the forward strand.
AATCCACAACTGAAGGAATTTTCCCAGTGGAGTTAAATCGTGTGGTGAAGTATTTTGAATCACAATTGATTGATCTCAGCTCAGTGGAAAAGCTCACTAAAAGATCTAAGCTGGCTGAAAAGGCTCACTTAGGTTTTATTGTACCCATTCTTTTTCAGAGACACAGACAACTTAAAAAAGAGGACAAAAAGCGAACTGTATCGATGCTACCACCATTAGCATAAATTTGAAAGTCGCCCTTTGATCCAAACCGGCTTTAAGACCGAAGAAAGGCGTTTAGATGTTTTTGGGAATAGACCCAAATACGTCAAAAGAAAGACATTCAGTAAACATTCACAATCATTTAATGTTATTAGAATATGTGTTCTTTAGGTCTAACTAATTGTTTACAGTGTGTAATATAAGGTGCATCAGAAGATGTCAATCTTCCAAACTTCAGTAGGCCTAACACCGGTACGTAGTAGGTTTGGTGTGCACTGTACTGGATCACTGAGCAAGGGCAGGGAGAAAGAAAACGTATTTTCCCTTCTTTCCAGTTCTTCTTTTTTAGCATTCCCTTCGCCACCTCATGTATGGAACCTTTTCAGAAATGAGGGCGCTTTGCTTTTGTGAAGAATCAAAGGCTCACACACTTGAAGCCCCAGTACGTTTTGCATAGAGTTGGTGTTGCATATGATTTTAAGAGACACTGCGTCGCTGAGGTACTAACGACAACATCACAAGTTATGTATTTTGGTCACTAAAAGTTCCAGTCAATAACACAGTAAGTTAAAACTGCAGCACCAAGGAATGACCATTAACCTATACAATCCATAGAGCACTTGGAGGTGAATAATCTAAAGGTCATTTTTCTACAAGGAGTCACGTCTCCGTCATTCAGTTTTTAAACCCGTTACAGGTGCATTGTATTGGCTGCCCGAAGTAACAGCATTGTTATAAATAGCACGGTATGTGTTTTGTTAAATACTTCCACTTTCTCACTGTGCACACTGGGTTAGGAAACCATCCCTTTAAGGCATTTATGCTATGAAATGCATCAGGCTTATGAAGTTGTCTAGCAGCTGGAGTGACAAATGGATAAATTCATTAGTTAGATGCAGAAGAGTCTCTGAAACATGGAAGTCATGGTTTATCTGTAAAATATATGCAACCTTTAGTTTCCCTCAAAAGTTAAGGTGAACATAACTGTATGTATGGAAGACCTATCATACCAGAAAATAAGCATTTTGTTTTTCCTGACAGTTCTTCTCTTTGCTTTTGGAAATGCCGTTAAAATGCAATTCAAAACAAACTTCCGGATTTGTAATTTTATATGTCTGTTTAGCCCTGTGACGTTGTAAAACAGCCCTGTGGCGTGTGTAAAACAGCCCGGTGATGTTGTAAAACAGCCCTGTGGCGTGTGTAAAACAGCCCTGTGACGTGTGTAAAACAGCCCTGTGACGTGTGTAAAACAGCCCTGTGACGTGTGTTAAACAGCCCTGTGACGTTGTAAAACAGCCCTGTGACGTGTGTAAAACATCCCTGTGGCGTGTGTAAAACAGCCCTGTGACGTGTGTAAAACAGCCCTGTGACGTGGGTAAAACAGCCCTGTGACCTGTGTAAAACAGCCCTGTGACCTGTGTAAAACAGCCCTGTGATGTGGGTAAAAGATGCATTTCTATTGTTGTAATTGCACATCATTTGAAAGTATTTTTTGATGCCACACTGGTCAATCGTTTGCACTCGAAATGGGAATACCAAACGATTAATGTTTTAACCATCTAATAGCACTTCCACATTTCAGCGCAGTAGACGCCAAGTTAGCAAATAAATACTTTGGTGTGAAAATCTTTTTGTGGGACGTTAGATGTTAATACGTTTTGGTCATCTGGCGAACAAAGAAGTTGTGGGACAATGTAGCTGTGGCTGACAGTGATTACCTAAGTTCTCTCCTGTGAAGGGTGGAGACACATTAACCTGGTTTGTCATGGATTAGCGGACGGGTCAAACCGATCCAGCTTTAGTTCATTCAGAGAGAAACCCCGTCACTGTCCATGGTTATTCAATTGACGCCGTATCTCAGATCCTCCCGGCAGGCTGATTAGAAGCGAATGTGTGGGACGCTCATGGTGAACGCCCGTTTGTTTTGCTTCGTGACATAGTGCCTCCCTTCAGAGAACGTGAACACGCCTGACAGAGTGCGAGCTGAACACATATGGTGATGTAAAAAGGTATGTACAATGTCACTGTCAGACGAGAAGGAGCTCTGCCCGGCACCTCTTAAACGGCCCCCACCCTCAGATCACTTTTCTAAAGCTACGTGGTCTACGAAGGCTCGTCACGCCTCCTTGTCTGAGTGCTCACCAGGATTCGTTGACATTCCACAAGGGTGTCAGTTGCCGTTGGTGTGATGTCACCCCTAGGCGAGGGGCGAGACGGCAGCCAAGAGGACCAGGGTGAACCTAAACATCTGAGCGAATGTGAAACATTGTTTAACAAGGAGAGGGAATTGTCCTCGTGAAGAAACATTCACCTCTTGTTCACCGAACATCTGAGGGTTATTTGCTTCTAGGTTTGTGACCTCTTGGTCGATGGATCAAAGGCGGCATGGCTTTCAGTGGAGAACCATGTGGCTCAGCTGGACCGATACGTATGATATTTTCAAAATAGCAGTATCAACTGCAGCGGGCCGTTGGGCGCGTGGCCTGTCTGAATGCAGCACTTGACCTCACGGAAATCTTTGGAGGTCGGAGAAGCCTCAGAACAACTAATCCTGACAGTTTCTGGCCTTAATGGACAGAAATCAGTTGCTAAACTGAGGCCCTTTGGCTATCAATGTACAAACACCTAATAACATCGGCTATCTGGTGTTAACACATTTTAATCCACTTCATCCAGCTCCCCGCCCATCCCAATCATGCCTGGCCCTATTCCTTCTTGTCTCACACTGTTACTGTCAGGCTTTAAAAAAAAATACTGCGCAGGCCTCCAAACAGCTGCAGAAGGACTGAGTTTCCCAAAAAATGTGGGCATAGTTGAACCAACATATCAATCTGATATGCACAGAATGTTAACTTGACCTTTCATTTTAGGTTGAGTTTATTTTATATTATTTGCATGTTTCCCTGTGTGAAACAAAACCGACAATACATTACAAGTCCCATGAGGCATTTCTTCAAGGACCAAGTTACACCCTAATGCAGTGCTGGTCTACAGGTCACATCAAAGTGCAGTTCCGAATGGAATCCAGCCAGAGCAAGGACAACCACCAATTTAAACTATTAATCACTGGCAACCTGCATGAAGAATGACTGCCGGGCTGAAGAAGATTGATTATTGAGATGACATAAAGGTGGGCTCTGTAAAATGACGTTGCCACAAGAGGCAGAGCTCATGCTGAATTGAGCGAGACACGAGAGTTCGCTCTTGCACGGTCCTGTGCCGTAACTGTGCATGTGAACAGTTTGTTGTGGAGTTACAGCCACGGGAATGAAGCAGCGGAGTACTTCAGCTAAGAGCTTCAAAAGAGCATTTACTCAGCAAACTTGTTCAAATGTAGCTCGTTATCAATCCGAGTCGGATGACAAAACGCACGATTTGAGAGCAACCGGCCGCGATAGGACTTCGAGTTTGCTGACGACTTCGGCACCCACTGTCGCTGAACTGACACGCACGGCGTTGCCTTGAAATATGGATTTTCCTTTTTGTTCCACGAGCTTTGCAAACATTCAGTGGTGAGCAAACAAACGTTCCACTTAACTCACACAATAAAGCTGATTAACCTACCCGGTTAGTTTGTCTTATTTATAATGTTGGCCGTGATTGATTGCTGGGAAATAGCATTAATGTAGCCTGGCAGGAATGTTGTTACTGCGAGATTCACACACCCCTACGAAATTCCAGAGCACCGGTGAGACGGAGCGTCAGAGACAGACTTAAAAACGCCCGGAATTTACATTAATTCACGGTTAAAAGCTCAGGGAGGAATTACGGCTCACTGTTTAGAGAAAGGCCTTCCACGAATCAATTGCTCTCCTTTTTTTCTCGCTCTCCCTTGCTCTCCTCCTGGGTCCATTTAGAGGCTCCAAAGCAAACACTCTCTTTCATAAACAAGCTTTTAGGCCTGTCCTCTCCGGCGTCTCCGCCTGTCCGTCTCATAAAGTTGATGAAGCTTCACGGACCACTGGGTCACATGAGATGGGAAGGTTAAGTGTTGTGCCACACTGTAGACAGTAGTCACCTGTAGATGTGCCTGTGCATGTGTGTGTGTGTATGTTTGTGTGTCTGGGGGGGGGCGTCTATAACAAATTCTCGGACTCGTCTCCATACAAAAAAATGCAGGTGGTGTTAGGAATAGCAGTCGTTGATCGTACAATTCTTCCACGACGGTCCCAACACTGCCTCTGAATGACGAGCCCCGCCCCCCCTCCCTCTGAATTACATACGGCGACGCGCTACGGGATAAACAGAGCACACCGCTAGAAGTCACATGGGGAAAAACCCATCGGTTTCATTGCCAACCTTTCCGACGATGATATAATGACAATTTAATAAAGGCGTCATCATCCCGGACGATGTACATCTTAGGGCCCTTTACGCCAATGTGCCGTGCTTCATGCGTACTCATGACATTTGTCCGCTGTCCCTGCCCGGAGCACCTGGTGGGAATAGACGGCCAGTAATAGGCAGGTCCTCTCTGGACGCTTTCCCGGATGACAGCAGCGACCATTGTAAGGGTGTTTGCTGTTCTGTTGCTGATTAGCACAATGGGCCTCGGCTGGGAGTGACGTGACGCCGGCAGTGATGTCATGCTGCCCGAGAGCCGCGCAGGTTGACTGCCACATTTGTGTCTGTTGTTTGACAGGGAGGACCTCTGACTCACTGGTTGTTGACCTGGTGTGGCACTGATATTGATTTTCCACCCGGCTGCTTAATGCCGACTGGGATGAGAGTCCGAGAAGTCCTTTCCCACACGGCAACATTCTCCGAGATGTGATGACATTACACACGAGGCATGTTTTACTGGACGAATGGATCTGATGTTAAAAATAAAAGAACAAGTATTAGTAAGAGCCGGATTCTCGGGCCCTAAAAACCAGGGACCAAGTGCCTAATCTTGGTGTTCTGATTCAGACCTCTTGTTCAACAGTCATATCAAAGCGGTCACCAAAACAGCATTCTTATCATCTTCCCAAGAAGACCAAAAAAAGACATCTTCCCAAAAAAGGTCCCAAAAAGACCAAGAAAAGCTCATCCAAGCTTATATCTCTAGTAGGGTTGACTACTGTAATGGCCCCCTAACTGGATTCCCCAAAAAGACAGTTAAATCAGAATGCTGCTACTAGAATGTTAACCAGGACCAACACAACAGAGCCCATCACTGCAGTACTTAAATCTTTTCACTGGCTTCCAGTCAGTTAAGGAATAGATTGATGCTTTTAGTTTATAAATCTCTGAATGTTTTAGGCCCCGAATACATTTCTGATATGTTTGAAGCATATAAACCGAGCGGGGCTCTTAGATCAATGAACTCAGGTCAGCTAGTACAGTCCAAACTAAATATGTTCAAGAGGTGTTCAGCAGTTATACTGCGCACAACTGGAATAAACTACCCGAGAAGATCATAAATGTGCCCCAAACAGAACAATTTTTAGATCCAGGTTAAACACTTCTCTTTTCACATGCCTATGACTGAGCACTTAAACTCAACAGCGCTGTTTAGCCTTACAAATGTAAAGCTTTCTATGTTTTTATCAAATTTCTATTGTATTTTCTTATGATATGTTTTCTAATTATGCTGTTATTTTAATGTTTTATCTGTTTTTAAGCTATTGTATCTTTTTCTTTCTAAAGCACATTGATTATTATGATATATTTTATATTTCTCTTCTCGTTTGATTTATGTTGTATTTATATGTCTGTTTTGCTATGTTTTACCAATTGTTTTCTGTAATACAAGTTCTGTTGCTATCAGAGGAATAACCTCTGTGTAAATGTAACAACCTGCTGATGACGGTTAATGCAAGTGCTGCTCTTTAGACATTGATGTAGGGTATTTTCTCACAAAAGGACTGACGAGTTTATCCAAGCGCTGGAGCATAAGGATTGAGATAACGGGTTGGTTCAGTAAACAGTTATGGTAACTGTAATTCATTGAGGGTGCATATACAATGCATGTACAGGCATGGCATAAACGAGTAAGACTTTGATGCAAAGTTATCTCACAAAGGGACTGACGGGTTCATCCTAGCGCTGGAATGCGAGGCTTGAGATACTGGGGTGTTGAAGTTCATGTACAGTCCCCCTGGAGACAGCCGGGTTAGAGAGTTCTGACAATCTGACTGTTTTAATTCTACTGCATTTGTATCATTGTAAAGGACATTGAATTGCTTCCATTCATGAATTGTGCTATATAAATAAAAGATCCTGCTTGCTTGCTTGATGTAAAAGTGAGCCGTACACTTCGTTTTGGTTGCTTATGCGCTTCCGAATGCACAAAAGTGGAAGTGTTTGCACTCATAACCGTGAGTTATAAAACAAGGGGGTAAAAGGCCCGTTATTATTCTGGGTCTGAAGAGGATGATGAGCTGGTAGTAGAAACTCATGTCACTGCTGAATTTGCTCCTCGCCACCTTTCATTCACACACTATGGGAACTTGCATAGTGGCATTGTTTGCTGCTGGTTAGTGAATTAGTAAGTGTGACTGAACGAGGTAGTCAGTGGATATATGAGTGTCTGTTTTAAATACCTGCTAGCGTGTGGGGGACTTCTTCTTCTTATTCCACTGTTAACTGTTAACGGATGCAGCTGCTGTTTCTCCTGTGGTACAAGAAGCATTTTTGGTCCCAATGCTCACTTCTGCTACAGAAACCAGGGAAGTAACGAGCCAGCACATATCTGCTTATGAACTATTTGCAATTTTTTAAGAAATATTTTTCTGAAATGTCTCAAATGACAGCGAAGCTATCTGAGTTGGCAGCTCTGCCTGTTCTGGTGTCAGTCCGGTAACAAGCCCGAGCATGTGTGAGGCAATCGATCAACGCTGAAGTCAATTGATATGCCAGACGCACAAAAAAGTCAGACAAACGGTTTAAAGAAACCAAAAAAATCTGAAATGAAGTTGTCACGCAGGAGAGAGATGACTCGCAGGTCAAGATCCTCGCAGGAACAAAGCAGATCCAGGAGAGTGTGTGTAGAGGCAGATTTGGCCATCCATATTGCTTATTTTGCAGGGTATTCAGAACTGTCAGGGAGCAGTGGATATGCTTGGGCTATTGTGCAATATTGAATCTTTGCCAGTCTTTCGGGGGGTTGAAGAGGCAGATGGGACAGACATATTTTGTCAAGATGAAGTGGTTGTGAAAGCAGTGAGATTGGAAGGCATGGCAGCCCGGAGTTTGGACTGTAACTATAGACAGTGTGCCTCCCAACAGAGCAAACCCCCACCTTGAAACCCAGTACGAGACGATCATATCGAATAGAAGATCTGGATCAGTTCAATGGTAAAGTTGTATTATGAATACAGCAACCGACACAATCACACACCAGTCAATCACACACCAGTCAACGGTTCACCAGTCAACGGTTCACCAGTCAACCATAAACCAGTCAACCATAAACCAGTCAACCATAAACCAGTCAACCATTCACTAGTCAACCATAAACAAGTCAACAATAAAACAGTCAACAATAAACCAGTCAGCCATAAACCAGTCAACCATTGGTCAGCGCATTTTCGACCAGTGACTCCACAAACAACACATGTTGCCAGTCCCTCACATCAAAGCATACAGTACAAGTTGTTCACCTACACCATCAACGGTAATTTCACTGTCATGTACGATACTTATACTGAATGCATTAACCCCAGGGAAGTTTACTCCGAGCTAAAACAGCTGTTTCACCCGAATATTCACTGCAGTGTGTGAGTCAGAGAATGTGGAATGTGTACGGGAATGCAGGATGTGCTTTGGATGAACACACAACAGAGCTCCGTAGATGGAACAAACACAAAAGCCCAGCACTAAGTCAGGATCTTTGAATCAGTGTAGGTAGGACGTGAATCATGTCCATCGGGAATCATGCAGACTCCTCGATTGTCACAGAAAATCCCCTGATGATTAGTTATCATGCACCTCCATTACTACGCAATTACACTGTAATCACTGAAGTACCATGTCGCAGCACATGTAAGACAAGTGTTAACATGATGAGAAAAACACATTACGACACATTACATGTCCCGTGTAGCTCAGTTGCTGAAAGGAAATGACTAGTATTCATAAAATAGCAAGTAAAAAATTATAATTAATTAACAACATTAAATAATTTTCCATAAGAAAGCGTATCACCTTCTGAGGTAATGTTAGACATGTTTACTCAAGATACTCCCTGCAGTTGTGTTTTGGAGTGGAATGAGTGTGGAAGTAGAAACACAATCAGAAAAAGAGTTGTAATACTGGGAAGCTAATTAAATCATTTTAAACTAGCATCTCAACGATTATACTATCACCAGGCCACAGAACTTGTCCGATAGAGAACACCATTTTGTTGGGTTTAGCAAGTTTTTCTTGTGAATAAAAAATTCGTATTTTCATAGTATAGATTATGTTTGTTCAGAAAACGCAACAATGAAATTCTTACTCTCCATGAGTATTCACAAAAAAACACATGTAGGAAAATGGCATTAAAATGTAATTGTTGTCCCAATAATGGTTGAAGTCTAAAAAGCCTCTGAGGCCACTGATTTGCAATCCCATTCGTGTCTAGAATATTGACGAGCCAGTTGCAACTCCACAGAAGTATGATGTCATCCTCCCGGAGTCTTTTGCAAACAGTTTGTTTGAGGCAGAAGATCAAATATAGATTTTTGAAAAGTGTTTTTTCACCAATTAAAGCACCGGCCACAAATACAGCATAGGACAGGTCAAGAACAATATTTGGTTATGAGTTTCTATTCAAAAACTGAAAATAAACCTTTTAGAAAATTTAACTACGCAGTTTTGAAACATTTTCCCAATGTGCAATCTGATATTCAAATGAGAGTTTTTTATTTGGGTTGCACTGGATTCAAAATTAATCTTAGCCCAGAAAACCTAATTAATCAACATGTATCATGAAATCGAGAAGTCACATTTCAAATCACTTTCTGTACTTCCTCAGAAAGTGCTCATGACACATTTATGCTTTGATAATTTAACAGAAGTGCTCATCGAATAACAGGATCAATGTCTTGCTAAAGGGCACAACAGACCTTTCATCTTTGTGGCTCAGGGACTCAAACTAACAACCATTTGTTTTCCGGCCCAGCACTGTGCAGCACAAAAAGTTTATAACACTCGTCTGTTTGAGTGTGCCAAGTTGCCATCTGTCCTTCTTATTCCCCAATGCTGCACCTTCTGGGCATGTGTTGTTGTTCAGTTACTACGCACTTTCTAGCGGCAAGGCCTGTATAAGCCCGGCCTCAGGGCATCCTGCTTACATAAACCTTAAGCTTAACATAAAAGAAGACTGTTCTGACACATTAGACCCACTGTCAGCTCCAGGTTTTCCAGAGTAGTTTTTAACAAGAATCGCTGCCAAAGCTAGGTCATCAGACAAATATGTTAATATTATCTTTTGCAACGGTCAAATATTTAATTCCCACCCACTTTTTAAAATGATAGCTGAAGCATTCCGGCCAGGTAACATGGCAAAGATGTGAGTGACTGCAGATGTTTAAGGTTAGCTGTTAAAAACAAGTTTTCTCAAATGATTCGCTAAAAGGAGTAAACTTCTCTTCATACATGTAGCTAATATAATCAATGTCAATTGAAATGGGAAAAGACTTGAAAGATATGTACAGTCACTTCATACTGTACATTTAAATGTTCGATCTGGATTTTACACATACGTGTTTGCTTGGGCTCAATTGGCCTGGACAGGGCCCGTCTGTGAAATTCAGTGTGGTTACATTTCTCCAGCCACATCGCTCAGCTTTTCATAGCAACAGAGGCTGAGAGGAAGGTCCTAATTGCTTCAACTACTGATTCCACCTTTAAAAACAGGACTTGAGGATTTCCTAAGGCTTCATTTCATATTTGATGTAGCCTAGTTTACAAAACACAGGTTGTCGTGGAAATATGTCTGGGCCCTGAGGCTGAGCGTGGAAACCACACCTAGTGTTTCAAATACAGCTTCCTATTCATCCTCACATCAACTAAAGGATTTCTCTCTAAAATCAATTTGTTAATTGACTGTATTGATCTTAATGGGGAACTGGGGGCTGCCACCACAGATAGGCCAAAGACAAATACTAATATCTGTGTCAACAAAGGCTCGACACATTAAGATCCCTGAAAGGTGTGTGCACTTTTTAAACCAGTAAAATATTTGAAGTCCCCTTGCTATAATTACATAAACAGAATCATTTGACTATCATTTTTTTCTCTGTCTCAACCATTACAAAGCAGATCATATCTCCTAGCAATCCCAGCTCCTCTGTTCGCGACGAAGCCTTTTTTTCTCTCAGGAAGTGCCAGTTGCAATAGTTAAATTACACATCCTGACTTCTTCACACAGCCGTCTACTCTGTGTAAAGCCTCACTCTTCAGCCAGCTGAAAGCTCCTATGATCTTTCAAGGCCTGCCAGATCTCTCCAACTCCCAAGCTGAGCCTTGGCTCTGCCTTTCTATCGTGTAGTAGGAGCTTAAGGACAAAGGCCCCGATCCGTTCCCCAAGAGGGAGCAGAAGCTGTGCCAACCCCACACACAGACGCCAAGGGGGGGTCCACCGAAGGCTCCCCACGACCCCATACCTGTGTCAGAGCTTATTAAGGCTGACAGGGACCCCCAATCGAAGTGGACATTTCCATTCTTTATGCTTCCCTCTGCTTTGTTTCCATGGGACATTCGAAAACGCTTGAGTTCTTATTCTCTCCTCCGCCAGCCCCGACAATGAGGCTTGGACGTGTCCCTTTGGGGGAAATTCATGCAAAGGAGCTGTCCTAATGACGAAGAGTTGGCTGTCCTAACGACGAAGAGTTGGCCAGCCAATTGCTCCCTCGGTTGCTTTTAGCAGTAATGCATTGCAGAGAAGACCAAGCCGAAGGGTTGTGAATATACATGTGCAGGGCCTCAGAGTTGAGGCCAAACCAACAGTGGTGGTAGGAATGTCTCAGGGTTTTCTTTACCTCACACACTTTAAGGATGATATGCTGCTTGTTTGTTGGTGTCCTTGCATGTTTTGGGGCTTGTGTGTGCTTGAGTGCTATTTGATTGGTGTGCTTATTTGGTTGGTGTGCTTCTTTGTTGATGTGCTTATTTGTTGGTGTGGTTGTGTGCTTGCTTGTTGGTGTGCCTGTTTTCTGGTGTGCTTGTGCGCTTATTTGTTGACGTGCTCATTTGTTGGTGTGCTTGTTTGTTTTTGGGGCTTGTTTGTTGTTGTGCTTGTGTGTACGTAGCACACGTGTGTGATCAAATGAGATTTGCAAATATAACAACTAACAAACATTGGGTTTAACAGTACTTTGCAGATTACATTAAAATACCTCACAACCAAGTGGTCTGAGTGGCCTAATCACTTATCGGCCTTTCTGATAATACTAGAGTCTCAGTAAATTATCTGCACAGATTTAAGACTACGTTTGACAAAAAGTAATAAATACTCCTCTTGGAATGTCATGAAAGACGTTGAATGTGCTTTATCAGTTGTAATCAATCCACGTGGAAAGAATGCAAAGAAGTTCACACATTCTATCCTGGACATTCTGTTTGGGTCGGGTGAAATGCAGACGGCTGTTACCCAATGTTCACACACAGTTCAAATCTGCAATCAGGCAAGTGAAAGCAGCTTTCTAAATGAATGATGATTGAGAATGCTAAATTAGCAATATTTTCATCGCTACTGCATATCTAGTCTGGAATGTTATGAATATTGGTATCAACGTTGTTCTTGTTGTTTGTGTTTTCATGGGGTACCGTGTCATGTGACTTTTTGTGTTATACACGCTTTTTTCCTGATGACAATGAAATGGTTAAATGCAATCACTACGGCTGTCAATGTTAACAATATGAATTAACAAATATCATTATCCTACCTCTTAATATCGCAAAAAAAACTTTCAGAATTTCTGTTTAAAGAGTCATCTCAGACAACACAAATAATAAGCCATCATGGGGTTCATTAAAAAGGTCATCTTAACTGAGCAGGGAAATTCTTTCTCACAGACACCAATGTACGATGCAAGCTGTTACTTTGCATCGCCACCTGCTGGAGAAGATGGCACCAATTTCATATCACTTAGAAATTGCTGTTGAGAAAGCCCAGAGCACAGAGCAATTCCCTGTTTTGCGTCCATTATGACAGTACTAACATCAAAAGTACAAGACCTTTTTCCTCAGAAGAAAATGGCGGAGCCAATATTTACCAGCATCTACTGCTCCCTGTTGAAAGCACGTGGGATTATAAATTCAAGTTGTGTACATGTCTCAAACACAAATGGAGAAGATTTGTAGCAGATCTTGGTAGAAAATGGGGGTATTCATAACTCATGTGTTCCCGTTATAAACACCGCCAACAAGCCAACACTCAAACGCTTTTATCCCAAAAAGGTGTTTCTTCTTCCCTGTCTCACAACAAGATGAAGCAACAGAGAAACCTCCCCTGATTCAGATCACCAGCCATTACATATCCAATTAGCTCCCGGTCTGAGTGTACATGGGTCTGGAAAACACGGACACTAATCTATCAAACCGACACAAGTGGGAGCTGTTTGGCCCAGAGCGCTACGCAAATGAAATATGTCAAGAGCGAGACGTCGGGTTTGAGGGATGTGCGTGTTGGTGAGGAATGAGCCCAGTAGCCAATCCCAGTGTGCCTTTTCGATGGTCACGATGCTACTTAGCCCATTGCTGCAGCCGCTGACCTCTGCCCTGCATCTGACCTGCACCCTAGGAAAAGAAAAAACCCAGCAGGTGCATGTGTCCTCAGAGTGTGTGTGTGTGTGTGTGTGTGTGTGTGTGTGTGTCAGTGAGCCAGCATGTGTAATAGTGTGCGTGTTTGTGTGCCTGTGTGTACACAGCATGTTCATGTGTTTGTGGTCAGCTCTTGTGATTAGTAAATGTTTTGAAAATGTCAGCCTGTTGTTCCCATCTGCACGGTGAGTGGCACGACGGTTTTCTTCCACCCGGTAAACATTGCCACAAGCTGCAATATCGGGGGGGGGGGTGAACTTCAATTGCACGCCGCACAAACGCCGCGTGAAAACGACGTCAAAGTGCAGAGGAAACACAGGTGGGAAAAAAGGGTCTGCTTTTCTATTGGCACATTACTGATAACACCCCTTCGACTCACAATTGAGATTTCCTCATAGGCTGGGTTATATCAGTAATAAGACGCCCCTCCTCTCCCAGAAACAACTGAGATATGGAGCCCACTGGGTTGTTTCAACATGCACTGCCTAGGTCACTGTTATCTCCCTAAAGCCCTATTCTATATCTCTGGCCCTAATTGGTTAAACACCACCAGTTCTTCACATCACCACAAATCTGTCTCTCCAAAGTCTTTTGATATACAGACGCCTATCTCCACTGGCGCTGGGCTTTTCACACGTAACTATGACTGATTGAGCTGCTCAACAGCTAAATGTGAAAATCAATGCATTCTCAAAGGGCACACTTCAGACAGCAGGACCACATCTTATCACGCTGAAATATTTCAGCTTTTTGTAAAGATGAAAATAAATTGTGAGTAAAACATGCGTGTTAATATTAGGTTAATGATACATGTCGTATGTATGATAAAAACAGGCTTTAGTTTTTATATTATGTTTTATGTCTTGGCATAAATCACAAAGCTTGATGGATGTCTTAGTGATGATTTGTTCCCTCTTGAAAGAAAAACCCAGATGCTCAGAGACTGGTCTATTTAACTGTTAGAGAGACATCCTGTCATTACAGCCATTTACTGATAGAAAGTATTTGAATACACTTTTACTGGTCCAGAAACTATGTGAACTTTTCGGCAATCTGTGTTTGATCAAAGTCCAGTCATCGTTAATCTAGTCCACAGTCTGCATGTTTCAGTACATGCACAATACCTCTGAAATGGATCATCATTTAATTATTGAAATAACTTAATAACTTTTGTCTGTTTTCAATAGTGAAAAGTAATTCAGAAAACTGGATCCGGCATTTTCAGACTGCACACAAGCAATAACATGTTTTAGTCGCTGTCAGATTGGGTTCATGTCACTGCCTGGGTGTCTTGGTTTACACAATTGCATCCTTGGTAACATTTAAAACAAGTATTTAGCAACGTATGTAATTTAACTGCCAGGCGTTTTTGTACAGCAGGGACAGGATTTCTAACAAAAGGCCAAATAGTGACCCTGCCGTGGAAGGGCATACAACCTGCTGGTTTATGTATCTTCAGATCTCCACATCCACATCCACTCCAACCCTCAATCCTCCTGCAATCAGCCCGGGGAATGTGACGTCAGAAGGAGAGCCTCAAGACTTGATGGGAGATAACTTTTCAGAAAGCCTCTCTCAACCAAACTCCCTTCTCTACAAACTAAGTGGTCTTTGTTCGCTCTTTTCTTCCACGCGGACCCTTCTAATGTGGACTCAGGGTCAGTCTAATTGTGGCAGGAAACGGCACTGATCAGAGGTGCAATTTCAGGGAAAATGAGGTTCCACTGGATTACCTCATCATCTCTGTGGCTCGGGCAACGAGAGAGCAGAGAGCCCCTGGACTGCTCCAATGGATCCTCTGGGCCCAGGAGCTATGCACGTGTTGGGAACAATGTGTGTGTGTGTGTTGGGATGAACTTGGTAAGGCTCAAGTGAGGTGATCATTAAGAGGGGAGGTCACAGGATGAGGGATGAGTGAGAGGTAGGGCTGTTTCGACCACCAACATGGGATTCTCTGACCACCAGATGAGCAGTCCTGTGACTGTGGCATCTCCAATTCCTCTTTGTAACAGTTGTAGTGGCGGACAGAGTCCCAAGCAACAGTTTCGTACTTTAACGGCCAACATCTACAGGACATGTCGAAATATTTCCTGGAAGCAGAAGGCTCTAGTATTTACAAAAATGAATCATTTTAATCACATCTCTCGGGCCACTATAATATAAGACATTAAAGCTTCTGTCCAACAACAAAAAACAATTTTATGAAAGAATTCCCTGTCCAAGTATTTACTGTGGAACAGCCCCCTTTGGTCCTTGTCCCTTTAATCAAATCATATCTTTGATCCACCCACCTATCAGAAAATGAAAGGCTCTTGACTCACAAATTCTCCATTAGCTTGTACATTTGGCCAATAAGATGCACAGGTTGTCCTTTCCAGTGTTCCAGCATCCAAGCCTGGTGCCAAGTTATGCTGCACATGCATCCACAGAACAAATATGCTGCTGGCAAATAGAAACGATAGCTTTCTTCTTCAGGTTCTGAAAGGGCTTGAAAAATGGGGAATTAGTTGGTTGACTATGAACTTTTCACGTTCCCTTGCTTTCCATCTGGTTGTCTGTATTGAAATCATACACTGTTTTTAAAATACCTAATGGTCAGATTAATAGTATAGACTGATCCTGTGTTTCATGAGTTAACAGTTATTTAACCAGTACAGTTTCAGCCAACTAATATTGTTAACAGCCCTATTAAAAGGTCAGACTAGCTCAAAATACATATTCACAAGATTGTACATGTCAAAACTGATTGATGTCACCAACATCAACATTATGAAACTATGAAGCGAAAAAGTATGTTAACATTGAAACATCTACAAAACAAAATGAAAAAGAAATTAATCTTGCAAAATTAATCTTGCCACTTTAAATTTCAATTTGGAGGGTCATTCAAGTGAAATTTCACACAGGGAACTAGGCGCTTCTGGTAGCCCCAACAGTACCAGAGAGCGGAAATGAAGTGTGATCCCACCAAAATAAAACCAGACATCCAAACTGCAAGGTGTGTGGGTCGTAGGTGAGCAGAGCCCTCCGTTTCGATCCAGAACAAACAGTCTGACTCTCTCGCCCTAATCTCCCAGCATCCTATGCTGCAGGAAGTCCCCCGCCCCCCCTGTAAATCCCCACACTAAAGCCAAGAGTGTGTAGAGCATGCAGAGGCACACACCTCTGCCGACGAAGAGCAAACACTGGGATCTATATTTCACCAAAGCGAGCCCCACACTCAGGCCCGGGCAAATGTAAACAATAGCACCGAGGGCCCATAATTGATGGCACCCTTCCCTTTCATACAGTAAATAGATGTCAAGCTGTGGGGACGAGCCAGCCAGATTACCCAAGATTTGCAACACCACAGGGTTTACCCAAGAATGCTGGTCTTTGATGTCGCACCACTTATACTTTGATTCTGTGTAATTATTTAAGTGTGTGCTTTTATGCCAGAAAACTGATAAACGGCTCTAACGATTTCTTAATTTCGCTTGAGTTCTGGTCCAGGCACTCACATCTTAGTAACTGGTACACATTAACAAATTATATTATTTATCCAGTCAAATACAGTTTATTGGCAAGATGAATATAGTCACTAAATGGTTTACAATCCATTCTTTCTTCTGGTGCCATGTCACATGAGGATTATGCATTTGTTCAGAAATCTGGAAGACCTTCCATTCACTGTGACAAAGAGCAGATAATCTGACAATGAGGGTTGGTCCATTATAACATAATTTGGAGGGTGGGTCTACCCATAGGTAGATGCTATCTTTGGCCTTGACCTTTTTTATTTTAGAATGTGTTCAGGTGATGGTTGCAATGACAGCATGTATGCCATGTGGTCCATCCAAATTATTGACTGTAAAGAAACATCAATTTGATTTCAACCTGATTTTGATGAGGTTGCATTCCCAAAAGACAAACTCCAAAAACATGGCCACTGACCAAAAACGGAACTAACAAAGAAAATCAGTTTGGATTCTGAAAGATAAGAATTGGTGTTATCCACTGAAAGTTGTCAAACAATTAGAAAACGGTGCCCATGAGAGTCCAGGAGTCTCCCAGTCAACAAAATACCTGATCCAGATCACAGAATGGGGCAAAGATTAATCTCTCAGCACGACAACGGCGAGTCTGCGAATGTCCTTGCATGAACAAGCCGAGGGCCTGGACTTTGGCAAAGCCTGAAATAGCCAAAGCCCACGGAGCCTGTGTGGGGGACATGAAGGTTGCAGGTCACATACACACCATATCCAACCTGACAGAACTTGAAAGGATTTAAAGGCATCAGCAATTGCATTTTGATCAGTAATAAGTCCAACACAATCTGTTTTGGCAGTGTGGTGGCGGCACTGTTGTTCTAGAATTTGGAAGGATATCCATTACAGGTGCATGGCGTATTTACATAGTAGTCTGATTTTGCTTTTCTAATAGGTTTTATACATAGGTTTCTCAATGTCTTAGGTCTGCCAGTCCAAACTAGAAGTTGTTTTTCTAGCATTTGCCCACGCCATATTTCTTTAATGAAAAGCATCAGATATTTCAGAATGAAACCTGGGATTGGACCAGTTCTTGACACTTGTCCTCATAAATAAAGTATGCTCATTTGCTATAGAGGTAAAAGACACCAGTGAAAAACTGTAGTGCTATTTCAGTCTCTGGAATGGCTGAAATGCCATCATGATTGCATTGGGAGAGCAAGAAAATGTAGTTATAAAGCACAATTCATACACAGAAGCAGTTCAATGTGCTTTACAAAGAAAAAGAAAAAAAGAAAAATACAATAGAATAAAAACAGAAAAACACAGGCAACAGACTAAATAAGACAAGAGTTTAGTCAGATTGTTACAAATCTCTATGTACCCTCCAGGGACTCTCCATCCCGGTATCGCAATCCTTGCACACCAGCGCTTGGATGAACCTGTCAATCCCTTCGAGAGATAATCTCTGCATCGATGTCTTACCAGGCTCTCTCCAGGGGGACATCTATGCCATGTCTGAACATGCATTTTATATCCATCCTCAATGAAAAACAGTTCCCAGAACTGTTTACTGCACCACCCCATTATCTCAATACTTATGCTCCAGCGCTTGGATAAACTTGTCAGTCCTTTTGTGAGATAATATCCTGGTTGGATGTCTAAACAGCAGCACAAGAACTTGCATTATCCGTCATCAGCAGGTTGTTACATTTCCACAGAGGTTATCCTTCTGATAGCACCAGCACTTGCATTACAGAAAAATCATTTAAGGTAAAACGATAGGTAAAACATAGAAACGGAAAATAGAAATAGAATAAAAATGAAATAAAAACATAACTGGTAGATTCCATAGAAGATTCAGTCATGTGAATCGCATTGAACGCTCAGTCATGTGAAACATTTTTTTAACCTGGATTTTAAAACGTATACATATGGGACAAATGTTTTGTAAAACACTTGTTCATTAGAATTTCTAAAATGTCTTATGTGATTAAAGATGGCCTTAGTAATTCTGACATCTCTGATGCATACAATCAGGCACTGGTGGATGATATCTAGCTGAAAACACTGCTTGCCACAGTGTTTCTGGAAAATGTATCAATATATTATCAATGGATGCAGGCTTTAAAGGCTCGTTTATATTTGGCCGAGTTGGCCTGGTGATTTTAGGCCAAGTTTAGGCCAACATAGAACTCCTTAATACTATCTGTTTCCTTTGATTCCCAGTTTAGTTTAAAGTCACCAATGATAATCACTTAATTTGATAGAAATGTGGCCAATCAGTCCATTAGATGATTTAACATATCTTTCTGGAAAGATGGTGGGTGATATCTTGAACAATGCCAACAATTGTAATATTACAAATTGTACCAAATGTAATACTTACAGCTAGCTATTCAAATTCCTTATGAATACATATTGACTAAAGAAGAGAGAATTAATACATTGTACCCATCAAGTGCAATAGTTAAATGTTTCTCTATGATGGTGACATTGTTGTGGAGCTGCTGATCGCTCCCAGTCATTCTGAAGCTCGAAGTTCGTTCTGTTGAGCAGTGGCGCAGAGTTACGAAATGTTAAAACCCTAAGAAATCCCAAACTAACCCATTCCCCTCTTGCCTTCTACTTGTGCTTTGATGTGTCCCAAAGCCAAAGAAGATAAAATAATTGAGGGTGTAGGGGTTAATTAGAACCTCCAGAGGCCCCTTCTAGTGATTGTGCAATAATACAGTCTCTATGAGCAAAGTGGACTCTCATAAAGGCAGCACATTATTGTTAAGCTTACTCAATTTCACACAAACGTCAGTGCGTAATTATGTGACATGTTCATTTGTTAATCTGTAATTTGGAGACTTGACACATCGACAAAATATCATTGCTAAGATATATTATATGTTATAGCTGTTCAAAGTGGAAAACAAATAACATTCAAGGCACACATATGTCCTGAATTTAAAGGGTTTATTGATCCTGTCGTCACTCTCTTGAAGGGCACTCCGATCAAGTGCACAATTCCGCCAAGGGGCTGGTTTGGGATTCACAGAGGCTTCGGATTTATCCTCGTATTGCTGAATGTAGCTTTGCTCCTGTGGGCAAACCGCCACTCAGGCCGAAACATGCCATGTTTCACGACTTGAATTCGAATTCATTCTTATATCTGCTGTGACATTAATGGTGATGTCACAATGAGGGGTCTCGCACATAGAAACGCTTGTGGGCGTGGCGCAAGACGGAGTAAATGGGACTTTGCTAGCCAGGTACGGTTAAACGCGCTGTCAATTTTGAGCCCAGACTCTGCTGTGCACATCCGGTGGAAACACAGATAAACTCCATAAGGATGTCTAAGTGGCTGGGCCGGCGACAGCTCTCAGCTGCCCGTTGCATGCTACGGAAGGAGATACTAAAACAAGATGAAAGACCACCTGCATGCAGGGACACGGGAGAAGATGAGACAAAGAGAATACATGTCTCCAAAACAATTCCATTATTGACACAGTGCAAGCAATAAGGGCCCTTTTTTGAAGCCTATCAAGGTCCTTCCTGGGGAGGCCAAAAGGAAAATAATGCGCTGGGCTCGAGCTACTGGCTCGCGCATCATCAAAGGGCCGCCATTATCTCTTAGCAAAGTTCAAAACATGTTTTTGGGGGCATATCGGGGATGCCACAGGCTTTGATGTGCCGATTACCTGGACATGTCGGCGGAACGTTATTGGGTTAGGTAAGCCACCGTGCGCGGTGAGGACAGGCCAGCGCCGGCGACGCTCAGCTCCCTGAACCTGCATGCTTGCCGGGGTGAGGTTGCCGCTTCCTCAGGTTCTGTGCCAGGCATGTTTTCCCCTGGCCCCCATCCTCTTGAACGTCCGTGAAGATAAGACGGTTG
This sequence comes from Esox niger, assembly GCA_016801105.1. Taxonomy (NCBI): domain Eukaryota; kingdom Metazoa; phylum Chordata; class Actinopteri; order Esociformes; family Esocidae; genus Esox; species Esox niger. Next base: position 138,917 of record JACXGJ010000170.1, read on the forward strand.
GGGGATGATTGGGGAGGGCGTCTCTCTATGTGGAGGGCAGATAATGCAGATGAGAAGTGCGCTGCCTGTTGTTCATTTGAGGGTTTTATGTTTCAAAGAGATAAATGCCTGGGAGATTTTGGGAGTTGTGGGAAGGCGTGTGTTATTAAAGTCCTTGTTTGGTGCCCACGGTGGTATGGCATGAAACCTGTTGAAACGCTGCAATACCGTAGATGGTCTAAAAGCACAATGCTCCAAGACAGAGAAATCGCCTGAAGGAATGGGTTTGAGACATTTAACCCATGAAGTAGAAATCTCAGGGATGTTCAGGTTTAAGTCATTTAGCAGACCTTCTGATCCAGGGAAACTTACATATGCAATTAGGGTTAAGAGCCTTGCCTGGAGAGCAAAACAACACTTTTCCTTTCTTGTCAGATCGGGGATTTGACAAGGCAAACGTTTGGTTGCTGGCATTTTACTCTAACCGCTAGGCCGTGACACGCCCTGCTGTTGGAAGCTTCGCTTGCCGCAGTCACCTGTAGAAGATGTAGTCTAAAGAGACAAACTACGCTGTGAATTTAATTTTTAAAAATGCTCACCATGGTCATTGAAAGAAATGTCAACAATCATCGTCTAAAAATACAGTGAGTGGGCTTCGTTTATTTTAATCCCCCCAATTTCTTTTCACATTTACCAGAAATAGTTTTAAAATTTGTAGGTGCCCTGATGGCGAAAAAGGGCCAAAGCAGACTAATATCTTTGTTTTTATAGTGTTTCTGTCATATGTGCCTTTGTGTAGTGGGACTTTTGAGACTGAACGGAAACATTGAACATTCATAAGAAATGTGCATAGAGCCAGTGCTTGTATCATCTGTCTACAGCACATTTTCAAGTTCGAAATTTCCCAGTTTCCTAGCTCCCGCCATGCCATGAATGTAGGCTTACGGTACACGGTTAATGGTACATCACAATTAGACAACAAACAGCGTTGTGTTCTTTATCATATACTTAAAACTAGTACACTTTGCATATCTGCATTTTTAATAAAGCCAAGGAAGCTCTGAAAATATTCACATACAGCTTTAATTTTCCAACACTGGCAAGAAACTATGTGTGTTCCTCCTACAAATGTCTCTGACCTTAACATAATTGACTGATTTGAAAATGGCTCTCATGAATATAAGAGCCAATTCAGACTGGAACAATTGTTGTAATTGTTGTATTTAAAAAATACATATTTACGTAAAATGCTAATACAATTTGTATTCACACTAGAAATGAGAAACAACACATGCGCTTTCAACGCTTCGGCCAACCTCCAGAACTCCCACGTTACCTCAGAAGGTGACTGCAACAATTTACATTTTGATCCGTTTACACTGCAAAATCTATCTCTGATGCAAAACTTTCAACAACTCTTGTTCATCTAAATAAAACTAGCATAGTGTAAACATTTTCAAAGTTGGCCCTTGATTTTTGTGCATATCATACATTTTGTGTGACAACCTGGAAAAATATATACTTTATTATAATTGCGGTTAAGTCCCGGATTGCATCTCTTGTTCAGTTAGAAACGACTTAATCTACCCAAAACCATTATATGATTTATTTGACTTTTTTATGATCACACTGAAATTGTGAAAATAAGTTTGCCCTGCTTACTAATTCTTCCGTTTAACAAGGAACTGTTGGCGAACTCTGAGCTACACGTAACAAATCACAGTGTCAAGATCTGATTGTGAGAGACAACCTACTCCCACTCATGTAATGGGAGGTAAGAGAGGCCCAGTAGAAGGGAAAGATGAAGAAGACAGAAAGAGATACCGGGAGTTCTGGGGTTTGACAACTCAAACACGAGCCAGAGAAATCCGAGAACGATGGCGATGTGTTGCTGCACCATGTCCTTGAATAGTGAAAAAAAAAAATAAACACGCAGCCAATCGGATTGTTCCAGGTTTGGATTTCTCATTAGCAAGTTCACTGTTCCTTATAAGGACTCACTGGCCGAAAATGACTTACTCACTCACTCATTCACACAGAGACAAAGAGGTTTGCAGAGACAGGGTTGCTTGTCGAGGATTACAATCAGACAGGAATTTCTCTGTCCAGCACGGTCGACCAATCAGCTAATAAGCTATACCCAGCAAGAGAGCACTGGGCAAGTAGTGCGACATATGTTTTAAGAGCATGTCGTTGACAACATGCAGCAGGTTCTGCCAGGGAGGTCTAAAGGCCTTGCACTACATCACCCATTCTGCACAGCACTTCAGAAACAGCCTTTGGAGCGTTGCCCTGCCACTTGGCGGCCAATTGTGGGGAGCAGCAGAGACAAAAGCCACTGCCCACACCCCTGCATGCTCTGATTGCTCCGAGAGAGGCCGGGGCTAAGAAACCTGTGTGCCCCGGCTGTGACGGGATGGGGCCTCGTCTTGGCACGGCGGAGCGCAGATTCCCCCACAGAATGTTTGTTTGGTTGTTTCTGGCACAGGGTGCGCGGGGTTAGGTCCTCGTCAGTTCTGTGCATGTCAGTCAATTGGTTCAGTATGCAACGTTGGGAGGCTTCTTTCCTGTTTTGATGAGGACGTTGACATTCCTACTGATAATTGAAAGCAAATATCAAAATGGGAGACGAGACCACACTCCGAGATGTTCAGCCGGGCTGTGGTGCCATTTCAACAACACTGTGTTTTCTGTCCGTGGTGCATACCTGAACTAGCAGTCAAATGAGAAATGAAGGCTGGTAGTATTTCCTGCCAGATAGTCTGGCCTCTCTCCTAACCATGAGATTGGCATTTGTCTATAGACCCATTTATTGTGTATTTATGCTTGCCATGCAAATTGTGTGGCGAAATGTGACACGTGATCGACTAATGTACACTGTATTTCACGTTGGGACGTCTCCCATTGGGCTGGCAGGTGTTAGAATCTGATAAACCCATCATTTCACATAAAAGGGCTGAGTTGTCAACTGGATTTGCCCAAGAAACAATACAGTCCCATTGTCCATGTGGAGTGATGAGAATAAATGAAAAGCCTGGTGAATCGTCTTTGACGTCTCTCTCCCTTTTTCCTGTGCCTCTCTCCTGGCTGACGTGTTTCGCCACCTCCACACTGCGATCTTTTACGTCTCCGGGGCGCCCCGGGGATATTTGGATATTGCATAAAGTCAAAGCTCTGTCAGTCAGATAAGCACTGACCTCGCAGGCCTCGCAGATAAGACTTTACACGGCGAGAGGAAGCGCAGACAGCAGGGACACAGGGCCGGCTGTGAAGGCTCACTGAGGCAAGACTGATCACGAAGGCTCTGCCACTGCACGGTGCTGCCAAGAATGAAGTATCGCTTGTCCTCTCTCCATCCCCGATTTAGATTGACTGGATCAGATCTGCATCTGGCAGATGCTTGTCTCTCTTCAAACATCGGCCCGCGACGTCCATCACTTACTCAATAAAATCAAACTGTCCGTTTTTTAATAAGATTATGTGTTAATCATATTGCCAGAATGAAAGAAATTCACCTTTAAGGCCAACAGTGATTGATCTTGCTCCAAAATGACATTACGGCTGAGTATGTACAGGCTTACACTTTTAGTAAAAATGTCAGAGGGGTTTAAAGGAGACTGAATGCATATTTCTATTGGCTGACCAAACAAGAGTGTGTTTTATGGTCTGTTGGGTGGAGTGGGAGACAGTATGCCACACATTTCAGCTGCAGTGAATGAGTGTGCGACATTGAGAAATTACAAAAGGGTAAGACAAGGATGGGTTTTTGTTTAAGACATTTGGGTGGTCCACAGAAAGCCACAGGGGGGTTCCCTGCGAATTCTAAATAAACTTTCAGGCTGGCCCAGAGCACTTTCAATGGACATAAGATCCAGCTCCAAAGTTAAGAAAAAACTTAATGAATTGCACTATGAAAAGAGCATGTTTTGCTCAGAGCGACCTTACAGTAAATGTTTTAATCCGTGACATTGGTAAACACGACAAAGGCAACACATTGTTGTGATCTCTAAACACGTACCTCTGTGGGTTAAACACTATGGGCCAGTTTCACAGACAGATTACGTGTAGCCAAGGACTAGAACATTTAATTAATCCTAGATTAGGCTTAATCTGTGTCCGCGAAACCGTTCCTAAATTCAATCAAACCGGAACGTGTGTGTCAGCATGGGTTCAAATCCCTCCAGACGTTTTTTGGGTCGTGATCGATTATAGGAATGTGCGCACCACTGAATGAATCTTAGACTGCTTGGCCACCCAATGCCAATCTGCTATACCAATCCAACACCACTATCTCTTCATTAAATTCACAGGTTATGAAGGTGGAAAAAAACATTACATAACAAAAATAAATGTTACCAAGGGTCTCTTCTACATATGGCCCTGGTGGTAGTCTACTCTGACCTACAAGCATAATGGTCGTTTCTATCCCTAAACTGCAATGCTGTCCAGTGTTGTACAAGTGAGACGGACAATTTCTCCCCAAAAACGTTGCTATCGTCTGACTATACTGACTTCTATGCTTACGGTGCCATCTACTGGCTGAAGGTGGGTAGCACACAGTGTTTACCATTCCATTCAAGTCAGGAATATTCTCAATTGGATATGTCAGTACTCTCTTCACTTCCTACGTCTTGCTCGCCTACATGACATGGCATGGGTGACTTGCACGTCTGTGAAGGCACCATTAATGCTGAAAAATATGTATTTTTCCAAAAACAATGACATTTCTCAGGTTCAACATTTGATCTGTTGTCTTTGTACTATTTTCAGTTAAATGCAAGGAGAAAATATTTGCACATCATTGTATTCTGATTTTATTTGCATTTTACAAAGCATCCCGACTTTTTTAAACGTGTTGAAACTGGATAACGATGATCCAGATTCCACAATTTCACAATCAAAGAATCCTGTTATTTATGCTTTGAGCAGTCATATTGTTTGCTATCTACTGTTCAGGTTGTTGTATCACTCGTCATTTCTGAATACCACAATAATTAAAAAAGGTGGGTTTGGGGTGATCATTTTGGGAAAACAAAGACAGCCCAGGCAGAATCCTAGAACACCAGTGTTTTGAACTATATATTTTTTCAAAGGACATAAAAGTAGGCTTTTTTTTAAATCCACTGATTTTATAGTTCATACATAATGTTTTAGGTGACAAGTATATTTAAAAAACTATTCCGAGACTTACAGTGCTGTGAATATAATTTTTTTTCCTGCTTCTTTTCTGTCTCTACTTTTGCAATCATTTTCTACCGAATGTTTTAGGATCTTCAACAAAAATCTATTATTACCTTAAATCAACTCATTAAAATCTGAGGGCTCAAATCACATTATTTGTACAGCTATTTAAGTTATTTAGTGTCCAGTAAATTAAAGTAGTGAAACACCCAATATCCCCTTGAGAAAACATGTTTGCCTCCTTGCAATACATGACTTTCATGCGTAAAGACTCCAACCAAACACGTCCAGGTTGTTGACCATTTCCTTACATCACAGTATAATTTTGGTCCACTCCTGCACACAGAACTGCATCTTTGAGTTGTTGAGTCAGCCAATCAACTTTCTTTAAAACTTCACGACCGATCTGCGTCCAAGACATTTGGGTAATTAAAACTCTGAAATCTTCCTGGCACCTTGACAAGTCTTGACAGGTGCTTTCAGGTGTGTTTTGCCAAAGTTGAGTTTACCTTTTGAACAACACTGGTCCCACTATATCTCAAGAAAACCAAACACTGCATTCCATTACTATTTCATCAGTCAGTCGGTGACAATTATGAAACAGTGTGTTTTTTGATCCCATCAAACATAGCCGATACCTCACATCACGTGTGAGGCATTGGTCAATGGGCCTGGACACTGTTAAAACAAGATACTAACAAACTGACATTTCCTCAACCACTTATCGTTTCCTGGTCAGAGGGGAGAGGATTTAGACTGGCCTTTTAAGCAAATGAAAATAAACCCCTCAAAGAATGCGTGCACGTAAGCCACTCCGATGTTTGACAGCTGAAACATGTCTGTTTTTCTACCCTTTTGATCAGAGTAATTTATGACGCACTGTGATTTGAAGCTCATCGTTTTGATCCTCTCAAACATAGCCCCTCCAGACAACTGTAATCACTGATGCTCATATGTATCTTAACGGGAAAAGATATGAAACATGGCACTCCTCTGAATCAGCTCGTTGAGGAGAAATCCATGAGCCCAAATGAAAAGCAATTGTGAAAAAAATCACCTAGCAATGTGAGATTTTATGAATAAAATGTCTATGCACTCCTGAAACTTGAATTAAGCTAAACAAGGTTGTCCTGGTTGGTCCCTGGATGGAAGATCAGATGCTGTTGAATGTAGGAGAGCATAGGGTGCAGCACTGATCACAGTAGTGCCGTGTAACGTGTTAACCCTTATTTCATGGCTAAATTGGATAATTTAGCACTAATATCATCATGGCCACCTAATCATAATGAGCTTTGAATTGGCCCATTCATCAACTCTCTTCCCCATAACAAAACCATAATAAAACTTGCTTGGTACCAAAGATTAGAAAGATAGAGAGAGACTAATGAAAAGCAAAAACAAAATTTTCCGAAATCATTCTATTATGCAATGCACACCAAAACAACTACCGGTGTGTTTGACCAAAGAGACAAATGTCAACACGCTGAGTTTGCTGGAGAGCACATACTCTTGGACTGAAATCCAGTACATGGGTGAGATTACATGAAAATAGAGCTCTGTGACCACCATCACCAGTAATCTGTTTGAAGTGGAAATGTTAAAACATGAGCAGAGTAGAACTCAATACTTACTGTAAAATGTCTTTGTGTGGTGGACCTATTATGTAATGGGTCTATTTGGCTTCCACTGGCCATGATGATTGTTAAGGTCAACAGAAATATGACAATTTTTGCATCTGCAATGAGACTAAAACATGTCCCATATAGGATCTTACTACAAGTCCAGAGGACATCACAAAATGAACCCTTTTCAATGGCCTTTTCAGTCACTGGCCTTAAAATCCAATGATAACTTGTCATTTGAATTGAAGGGGACTGTCCATAAGAAATTAACAACACAGCTCAATACCGGTGTTATTTTATGCAACCTTCTTAGGCAAGGTGTATTCCTAAATCACTTTCAGCTACCAAACCCTCTCTGAACTATACAAGGATGTAGAACTTGAGGGTCTTTTGGAATTGGACCCTATAGTTCAATTAATGTCTCCTGCAATTATCTTCCAAATTTATGAATAAAAATCTCTGTCAAGAGTAATTATTATTAAATATATTACAGCTTTGGTCAACCCGTTTTATGTTATCCATTATGGGAAGCCATGCTTTACAGGCCTAGAGAAATACAGTTCATATTTTTTCCCCACACTGAAATCATATTATCTTTTTGTAAGTAATACATAAAAAAACATAAGATAATTAGTATTACGCCATTGACGTTTCCCAATTAAATGAAAAGGAAAGGAAAGAAAGTGAGTGCGAAAAAAAGAATATGAAGTTCGTTAGAGGACAGGAGGGCAGGACACGAGAAAAGATGATTGAGATTCAAACACTCGTTCTACCCGGAAATAAGCAGAATTCCCAAAGATGGCGGAGCAAGGGCCAATGGCGATAGCTATGCGGCTAAGAAATCAACTACAGTCCGTATATAAGCTCGACCCGTTACGAAATGAAGTAGGTACCTATTAAGTTCTTAGTCATTTGACTCGACAAGACCAGTAAGAACTGTTTGAGTTAATTATATATGGATCTAGATACATAACTACGATGAGGAAAAGCGGCAACGCGAGCGTTTCTTCCTGTCCCCAAGTGATGGTACAGAGCTGCCTAAGTGTGCGCAGGCGTGTGTGGAAGTCTACACTACCCGTGTTGTTGTTCTGGGCAGCTAATGCAAGGTCCTTCGTGCAAATTAAAACAAATTCCCCCTCATTTACACCCGAAACCTGGTGCGTTGTTAGTTAAATTGGGGACTGTTCGTTTTACATTGGTGAAAATGTAGCTGGTAATATGATTTCATTATACTAGTTACACTTATTACCTTACTGGTGATGCTGGTAGCTAATTCTGTTTGCTAGGCTAGCTACCTACATTAGCTCGCTACCTTGTTGTAACGGACTTAACAAACCGTACTTGTAAAACGAAACATATTTGTCTTACCTCTGTCCTTTATATGTATATCGTACTGGCTTGCCTATTATTACAAACAGAGATGTATGGATGCTGCTAAATGGTTATTTTTGGCATTGTGTTCGCTAAGGTTAGCTTAGCTAGTCGGCTACACTGTTGCAGTCACCTGACACACCCACCTGCTCAGCGTAGTGGAGACTAGACCACGCGCAGTTGCGAGAGCCAATGTTATTCGATCGCACTACTAAAGTCTAGAACGTGATCATTTTTAGAAAGTTGTTTCTACACATTTCTGTTTACATTGTAGCCTGGGGGTACTAATATTCAGATATTTTTTACTCGAAAGTTTAATGGCAACGTATTATTGTTGCAGGAGGAAGTAAAATTGAAAATTAAAGACCTGAATGAGCACATCGTGTGCTATCTCTGCGCTGGGTACTTCATCGATGCCACAACTATTACAGAGTGTCTACATACATGTAAGTGATTCCAGCGTATTTTTTAATCGTTTTGGCTCATGAGGCACGTTGTCTACAGGGACCTGTGCGTGCATAGTTGTAAACTAAATGTTCCTGTTATTGAAAAATGATACTTTCTGTGATTAATGGCCAATATTATTTTCTCCCATTTCAGTCTGTAAAAGTTGTATAGTGAAATACCTTCAAACCAGCAAGTATTGTCCAATGTGCAACATAAAGATCCACGAAACACAGCCTTTATTGAACCTGAAATTGGATAGAGTGATGCAAGACATTGTGTACAAACTGGTACCAGGACTTCAAGAAAGTAAGTGAAATAATATTATTGTATATTTAACACAATACTTGGTCATGTTTTGTCACAGAGTTCCTGTAGTAATGGTTGAATATAGTCTGTTCTCTTTTGTACTTTATACTGCATCTCTGGGTCTTTAATACATGGTAGTATTTCTATGGGCATTATTTTCTTTTAATAGTTCCGCAGTACTGTAGCAATGTTATTTAGGCAGCTGGAGGAAGCAGTATTACATTATTGTTAGTATTATTACTAGTGTTATTATAGCGTTTGTTGTTTTAATTGTGGTAGCTCTTAAATTTGACTTATTTTCTGTTCTTTACAAACAGGTGAGGACAAGCGGATAAAGGAGTTCTATCAATCGCGGGGGCTTGAGAGAGTTGTCCAGCCAACAGGGGAAGGTAAGCTTTTACAGAAAAAGAAATAACAAATTGAATGTTTAGTAAAACATTGCGTTATTTCACTAGTTTTACCTGACATCCCTGTTTCACCTCCAGACTCCTTACCAGATGCTAAAGGATTGCCTTTCACCAGCTTTGACCATTCCAAGGCCCACTTCTATAAATATGATGAGCAGGTCTCACTCTGTTTAGAGAGGCAAAGGTGAGGTTTCATGTCATGACTTTACACAACTAAATAAGTACTGTCTATTCGGGATGACTGGTGGCTTAGTGGTTAGAGCCCTTGGTCACCCTGGATAAAGTGGTCTGTGTATGTACAGATACACACAGCAGCAAAACCTACACGAGGCAACAACTATGCCCCTATCAAAAGACACCTCCAGTCCGGGCCAACCAGGCAGAAAGTAGACCCAATCCACATTGCCAAGCATAGTCCCAGAACCCCAAAGGTTGATCAAACTAACCAACTACCCTGAGGCAAGGTCGAGTATATCCCACAGAGTTCTCTCCCGCCGCACAAGTCCAAGGAGATTCCAAACCAGGCAGAAAGATCATCTCACTGACTCAACTCGTTTCGAGGAGGAAAGCCTGTCAACTTGATGCACCATCTTCCAGTGTATTTTAAACCAAAATGAACTACATGGTTCATTCAGATGGGACATTTCTGAATCTTCTGAAACCATTTTCTTTTCTTTTTTTTCATGTAGACTCAACTTTAAGGGTCTACGTTTGCCTGTGACATTCAAATCCAAACAAATAAAACCATTGTCACTCCCCCCAAAAATGATAAAAAATGACCCGCTGTGTGGGTTGTAAGTCAATCTAGATTCCAGAATCAGTAAATCTTTCCTAATTGTTTTTCCTAAAAAGTCTTTCAATGTTGTGTATGTTTGAAATGGTCTGGGAAATACCTCGCTGTGTTTTATGCTCATATGAACATGTTCTTTGATCTTCACAGTTCTTCACTGGCTGAAAAAAAGGATAAAACCAAACTGACGCTTCAGGTATGTCGTGACTTCTGCCCGGCCACCAGAGGTCTCTATTGTTCTGCTTGGATTCAAACCAAAACAATCTAAAAAAAAAACTGTTAATTACATTTTCAATGATATTTAATTTGAATGCGTCTGCCTGTCCCTAGTGGTGTCCGTTTGTTTTTTGTGATGTTAGCGCTGTTGTGGAAATCTTGCTCTGTTTTGATCTCTGCAGCAGAAGTTTGTTCGCTGTTCAGTCCGAGCTGAGGTGAGACACTTGCGAAAAGTGCTGTGTCATCGACTGAATGTGGAGAAGCACCAGGTCAGTCTCCCCTTCATAACCTTTCACCCTGAATCCGTCCATTTAGTCACTAATTATGCAGTCCTTAAAAGTAGGTAGAGTTTAGTGTACTTTAAGTACAGAGAATCACAAAGTACTCCATCTTAAACTTAACTGCTGTGATGCACTCCTTCTGGGGATTGCATTATCAGTGGACAAAAATGCAAACGTTGGGTTTTTGAATCAAAGATGCATTCTGGGATTTTTGGTCATGGGGGGGTAGAAGTGCCACTGCCTGAGCCCAAACTGGCATCCAAACATGTTGCACTGTCATGCAGGTGCCCCCGTATGTGCCCCGTGTCATTAAAACCACTCACTTTCAAACTTGGAATTTCGTGACTGACTGAGTTATGGTAGTGAATCCACTTATAGATTGAGCGCTGTAGCGAGAGCGGGACATGCTTGGGTGCGGTTTCCGACGGTGTTTGCTCAGACACGAACGGACAGAATGGAAAAACTGACTATCCTCTCTGGCGGTGTCGCTGGCCTGCTCCTCAGGTTGCCCTCCGGCTTATACCGCATGCTCCAGGGTCAGGGCTGTCAATGCTTAAGTCTCCAGGGAACAGATGCAGAGTCTGTCAGCACAGAGTGGACACTGCTTACTCTGACTCGGGGGGCACCGACTGTCCGACTGTCCTTTGTAGAGCCACCCCGATTGGGCTTAATGAGGGGCAGCTGCGCCTCGTTGGGGCTGGCGGGGCGAGCTGCTTCTGGAATCTTCTCAACAGTTTCTGTCAGTTCCACAGGGGGAGGCGAGTGGCACGCAAGAGAGTTGCACTCGCTGGGGCCCCTGAAACGCTGCTTGCCGGCACGCCCTGCGGGGTTGGGGGGGGGCGCTGGTTGGACAGCTGCACCACAGCATCCACATACAGCATATTTCACAACCGGGCCAAAATATATTTGATTCTCATAAGTCCCAAATTGCGTCCTTACGCTGGCCTTTTCAGATCTGTATGCACTTCAGAATTCGTAAAAATCATATTTTCCTAAAACTCTGTCGAGTTTTGAGTGACTTTAAAGTGGTACGCATGGCAAGTTGGGAACACGTGTTTCAAAGAGCTGGTTGCTGTTTGACAGTTTATCCTGTGCCACTTGTCATGTGTTTTCACTGTGCGCCTCTCCATTGTTCCACAGGTACAGATGTTATTCAACAACGAGTCCCTTCCGGACCACATGACCATGAAGCGGCTGTGGCTCTCTCATTGGTTTGGCAAGGTACACTGCTCTCCACTTGAGCCAACCATTTTATATTTAATCCCATTGCTCTGGACGTTAACTTTGACCAATCGGTATACTTTAGGCCCTCTTTAATCAAAACTAGTTACAGTGTAGTGAATGTAGTCAATCTGAATATGAGAAGTGTGAGAAAAATACAATTATTTGACTTAAAAATACACCGATATAGTTTTTAGATAAAGTGATTTGGTTGTTTCTTGTTTCATTTACGCGTATATGTGACCAATTTAGTCATGTAATTGGGTGTTTTTGTTTCAGGCTCAACCGTTGGTTCTTCACTACACTATCAAGGACAAAAGAACAAGATAGGACTTTCCCCCTTTATAATGACATCAGAAGCTGTATATATTTTGTATCATATATATTCTATTTTAATAGTGTTTGTGTACATATACTTATTTTCCTCGTTTTGTATTTTTAAAATAAATATTGGAAAAAGGTGGACAAATGTGTTATGTTCTTTACAATGACCTCTGGACATTTGCATTACAGGTTTTGCTGCTCTGTGCATATTGGAAGCCATCTAGTAAGAATGGAAAGAATAACTTTGAGGTATTTTTGTCTACAACAAATCTGCTTAAAAAGCTATCAATATTGGGAGTATTGTAAGCTAAAACAATACCGAATTGTTAATGATAAAGCTGGTGAATAGGATCAATGTGTAGCAGTTGAGTAGGGGGTTAGTTTATGTGCGCCATGTTTCATAATTCTTTCTAGAGCAATTTTTTTTCTTAAAATCACCATTTTATAAGTGTTTCTAGCTATTTTTATTGCGCTGAATTGGGCGGAGATGTCCGCAAACTCGATCATATCAGATCTCAAAACATTACCAAATCTCATACTAGATATATTAAGGTTTTAATATGAATATTGTTGAGACAAGTGGCCCGAATGTGCTTCCTTCATGAAACGAGATAACATTCCACCTAAAGTCACTAGATGGCAGACTTGATTCATTCTGTGTTACTTCAAGTTTTTGTTGACCAATGAGCAACAGACCTGTGAAGGGCATTGTCAGTGGAGCTATTGTGGTTGCCTACATGTTTAGAATAATGTTCCTGTTGTCATCTGTTGTCAGTACTCAATGATCCTGTTTTTCATGTACCATGAGTCTCGGTGGTGGTTGAAATCCTGCCCTGGGCTTGCCTGGCCTTGTCGGAGTCCATGTAATCGTTTGTAGCACAATGAGTCCGGGCATCAAACCAACTGATCTGGCAACATATCAGAGGGATTATTTTTATGTAGGCTTCATGTCAAGCAATGCAGAGGATTTAATCAGTATTTGCCCTGCTTGGATATTTTTTTGGGGGGGTGGAAATTGGAACAAAAATATTTAGTTGAGTTGTGTGTAGTTAAAATGGATTTCACTTTTTTTATATATTTTTTGGGGTTATTTTTTTTATATCAAAATTGCCTGTGAAAGTGGTTGGGATAAAGAACAACTATAAACCCACCTTTGGCGATGTACATCTGTTAATTTTCCTCAGTAATTCTCTAAAACATTTGCACACCTGGATAATTTGCCGATCATCCCCCCAAAAATATTCAGGCTCTGTTAAGACGTTGGTCTAAGTAGCTGTTTTAAATCACAAGTCAGAAGGAACAGGTTCACTACAGATCATTCCCTCACCGTGCATCCTTGGGAACATTCAGTTTACGGTGGGTTAGCAGCTTCAGTGGTGATTTGGCCTTGTGTTGTTGGTTATTGTCCTGCTGAAACGTAAATCCTTCTCCCAGTCTGTGGTGTCAAGGACACCGTAGCAGGTTTCCCTCCTGGATTCTGACAGCTCCTCGGCAACACATCTGTTTAATCTGGAAAAACATCCCCACTCTTTGCCAACGTTAAGCATGCCTGTACCATAACACCATCATTACCACAATTGAATATAGAGGCTGTCACTCAATAATGTTGTGGATGAAATGCCAAACGTAAAGCTTTGCATTTAGGTCCCCACACCCCTGAATAAAAATGACATTTTGTCCCTGACGTGTTATTGACTTAGATATAATGGTGAGTAGGACGCATGTCTTTTAATACTGATTTGTCCTGTATATATTTTCATTCACACTGGTTTAGGTCACTGGTGTTCACTGCAATGTGGTTGATTCATCTTAGGTTTTCTCAGCAACCGAAATCAGTTAGCTACACGCCTCCAATGGCCTGATGATGACATTCCCGAGCAGGGCGACTGTATCCTGTTAGTCTCGTTTAATACGTCATCCACAGCATAATTATTAACTCACTTAAAGACTGTGACTGGCCTTGTTCATGAGACTTCAGAAAGGCTCTCTCGTGGTCCTTTGTTGAAATGCAATACTTGACAGATTTTGGGGGTGTATTGGAGACAGGGAGAGGTATGGGTAGCCATTGAAGATAATGTTAATTCCTGCCACTGCAGTTGGAGGTCATGTTACTTGTGATTCAGTATCTTATGGCACATTTACTGCCTGAACTATTTGGTGTAACCCAAGACATAAGTGTTGAATGTTTATGCAATGATTATAAAATAATATATGAATGTATATAATCGTTTTAGGTAGACCAGTCAGGACTACATTGTGTTGTGACAAAATGGAAAAAAGTGAGTGTTGTTCACCATATTTAATTTACTGTATCCTAACACAATAGATTTTTACCTTATATGGGGGAATTGTAAAAATATACAATAATCAATTAGCTGTTGATTTTATATTCACTAAGACCTTTACTATTACATGTACTATTTGGTACCATGTAATTACCACCTATGAACTCTTTGTACTAAGCCTACTGTAAGTAGAATATCCACACTGGCTAATCCACACTGAATAAACGTTAGCCATAAATCCCATTGGTGCCGCGTGAAGCCAATCTCGTCTTGGCCTGAGGAAGTGGTTGTATCTCTACAGGCCAAGAAGTGTGCAGCCCTTAATAACCTCAATGTGGCTATAAAGGCTTCCTTAAATTAGTCAACTATTTAAATCATTGCTGTAGTTTGCCAATTCTTAAAGTCGCGCAGCTAATTATCTGCTAGGCTATGTTACAGTTTGTACCTTCACTGTAGTTAAGTGCACCTGCCAGTGTAGCTCGTGTGCTATACATGTGGTCAGTAAAAGGTCATTGCTTAGAGTATATGCACAGAATATTCAGTCAAAAATGTGAACACACCCATTCACTGCTGTCTCTCAGTAGACCATTTGGCACGTTGAGCAGAAAATTGCCTAATCTAGTATTATTTTTATTTAATATATAAAATATTTTAGTGACAATGTAACTGAATAGCTTATATTTTTTTACCCAAATAATGTTAAATTGTTATATACTGGTATATGTGGCTAAAGCATAAACTGGAGTACCCCTCACACACACACACACACACACACACACACACACGTGTCTAAAGCAGATGTTTCCAAAATACCCACAGTATATGATGTCAAGAGGATGTCCTGGCCAATCAGCTGTAAAACTCGTATGAATATTTTTAATGAATGATATACGACCACACCATTCCGACACCGAAAATATGCATTTTAACATATTCATCATGTTTGGGAAGGAAAACTATTTCAGTCCCGCTGTTGTTAATTATTATAGGTTAGGCTCTATTGTACAAAAAGCAGGCAGCTAAACCTACTTTCATAGTAAAAATAACGTGTATTGCTATAATTAATTAACTCGTGTTGTCGCTGAAAATGCTGATTGGTGTTTACACACACCAACAATCACCGAATATGCCTGCCCTTTTCATTGATGATTTTTTAACCAATAGGTTGTTTTATTATTGGCGCGCTTGTAACAAGACTATGCCTCCGGAAACACTGAATAACCAAGCCCGCCGCAGAATTTGCAGAGGTCGGCTATTGGTTCTGACAATTTAGCATACGACTGATTTTTGTGTTGGGAAAAAACAATGAAATTCATTGATTTTACGTGGTTAAATAATGTTGCGATAACTTGTTGAGAACATTGTTTTATTGAACAAATGGAAACGAATGTACATGCTTTCCGCTTACTGATTTGTATTCAAGTGTGTAGCCTTTGGTGTTTTGTACTTAACATGAAAAAAAAAATCCCTTTCAAAACATAAGTTAACATAAATCGTTTTGTGACCAAGTATGGTATTAGATGCATATGCTGCTCCATTAAGTTGGTGACTTTTGTAATAAAAGCAGTCTTATCTGGCCAATTCTGACTGAGCCCGCCCCTCAATCAACCTATAAAAAAAATGTAGTTGACTTTTCAACCCCCATATTCCAAGCGATTACACCAATTGTGTACACTGGCTTTCTGTCTTTTCCCTGTCTGTCAGAAGCCCCTTGATCTGCTTCCAAGTGTTACAAATGGCCCGAAAGACATTCACGCAGACAGCAGTTGGAACAAGCATGCGGGGGATAAAGGCGACAAACCTCCTATTTCCACTGCCTCCTATTGAGATTTATTCATTTAGGACTCCCATGCTAATCATTTGCTATTCATGGGCGTTTTTCTAAACAAACCCATTTTTTAGCGGCGCAGATGCGTGCCATTATTGCTGCCGGCTGAGTGAAAACTGTTTATGTACGGTGAGGCGGGTTAACCTAATCAATCATGTTGACTAGTTTGTGTTAAAGACAATTCATAAACCATATGGCACCGGAGTGCTCGCAACCTTTTTTTCATGTGGCCCCTGGTCCTTACCATCTTGTGACAACTGTTGGGGAGGGAGTAAAAAGGAAGAACTTGTTAAAATGCCTCTGATTAAGCCCTGTAACGCACAAAGCCACTTCACGAACCACGAACAGTAGTAGCCTATGCCTTCAGTCAATAGAAGGTCCAAATCACGTGTCCCAATTGACAACATTTTGATGTTAACAAAGTTCAATTTGTAAATAAATGTTCACGATAATAAGTATTGCCTAGCCATTATAACACAACTGTAGATTAAAACAAATCTCGAGACAAAGACGTACGTAATTGCAGAAAACATGAAATATCATACCCTTTATTTACAAAATGTTGATTAAATAGAATGGTACAATAAAATTAGGTATAGGATGTTTCGTTATTTAATTTATATACATAACTTAGGCTATAGCGTGTAAAGGTTTTTGGCGATATGTTTGCAACTGGAAAGGCCTACTGATAACATTTTGTACAGGACTGCTTAGGCCTACTTGGTAAACTGTTCGTTTTTTATTAAATTTACATTAAGATCAGGATCAATTTTAATATTGCCCAGTTAGTCTTTTTCAATTATTACATTGGCCTTTTGCGTACAACTTGGGCCTAACCTGGGCACATTCTAGTTTTTGGTAGATGTCCTTTAGCAGCTGAATGTGGATGAATAGTTAAAAATAATTGCACAACTCCCCATCAAAAACCATAGCGAAAAAACGGTAACATACATACACACTTCGAAATCTTGATCTTGTACCATAACACTAAGTATTTTTCATATCCTTTTGAAAGAAAAATGTATTCCACAAATAATTTGATGAAACTGAAACAGGGAAGGCTTTACAGTCCTATTAATAAATTAAAATGAAGAGGAGAAAGTAAACTTTCCATTTAAGTTTCATGTCTCCCGTCAATATCCGTGCAAAAGTTTTTGAAAAATGCCCTTTCATAAAACATGGGCCAACTGTCAATCGTCCACCTCTATCTCTTCGTCTTCCTCTGAGAATTCGTCCGTGGTTTGGTCTCTGGATGAAGATGGGGACTGGGGAAACGCTCCGTGTCCTTGTGAAGACGGAGAGATGCTAGGGGAGATCGCCCCGGAGCTTCCTTGCGGGTCGTCAATGTCTTCCATTGTGACTAGCTTTTGCAGGGTTTGCGGAGGTATTTTCTTGAGCGACTCCACGTCTGCCTTCATCTCTTCCAAGTCTCGCTTGAGCTTGGCCCGTCTGTTCTGAAACCAGGTGATAACTTGTGCGTTGGTTAGCCCCAGTTGTTGAGCTATCTGGTCTCTGTCGGCCGGAGACAGATATTTCTGGTACAAAAAGCGCTTCTCGAGTTCATATATCTGGTGGTTGGTGAAAGCTGTCCGGGACTTTCTCCTTTTTTTTGAGGTCTGTCTCTGTCCAAAGGCGTTAACGTGCTCACGACCTTGAGGAAAACGAAAATAGAGTCATACTCCAAAACAATAAGAAAAACATTTTGTGCCATGATAGAATCAGCTGCTTTTTTAACGAGGCCTTGTTTTTTTATATGAATGCCAAGCAGAGGGAAACTCTTTTTGATACATATACGAACAAATATATTATATACATAATTCTGGAGATTGGCAGAAACTTCATCAGAGACAAAATATACTATAAAAAACAGACTAAAATGAAATGTAATATTGCCAGTGCATAGCAGTCAATTAGCATAGCTGTCAATCTCAGGACTACACGCTTTCTACTAAATCATCAAACAGCCAATACAATCCTGCAACTTAATTATTACATTTTACACAACGAAGCACGATACAAAATGTGAGTTTCAAACCCCCCACCGCCCCAAAAAAGTTATCCCCAAAAACAACATCTGGCATCGCGAAACGTTTTAAACTCTGCTCCGGAGTGGCTCGGTTGGTAGGGCATGACGCTTGCAATGCCAGGGAGGTGGAATTGAGTCCCACGGGGCCCAGTGAAAGGTATGTACTCAGCAATAGAAGTCGCTCTTGATAATAGCGTCTGTTAAATGACTAATACGTAAACAATAGCCTTAGGTTACGCACAGGTATGAGTGTTGGGGGAAATTTGCGTGGCAATATAGCTCGAGAAGTGGACTATTGCAATGTCAGAACTAAGTGTGACAGTTCAGCGAACCAACACTTTCCACAGTGGCAAATCACTCACTGAATCTGTAAATATTAAAACCTCATGTCTATATTGAATACAAATCCTTACCTTCCGCTGCTTGTATAACGCTGACTTCCAGACCTTTAAATGTTTTGCTTGCTAGTTCCTCCAGAGCGCATAACGGCGAAGAGGGAGTGGTAATACCGTTCCTTGCTGCATTTGAGCCGGACACTTTTTCAATGACTCTCGGTGGACAGAGATTAGCAACTGACTTCTTCACCGAGGGTTTGTTTAGGATATCCTCAATACTAAACGGCGTCAGAGGCTTGTTTGAGTTGGCTGGGGGTGGAAGCTGGTCCAAGGGACCCCGTCTCCTCTCCTCGCCACTGGATTGCAACACCGAGCCTGCCTTCATGTCTTTACTGGAGGTCATCGCAGTCAAGGAATTACTGCTGACAGTTTTTGATTATTTCATTCAAATGGTCGTTTGAACTTCCACGAGTGTTTCCTTCGTTTAGCGTGTTCTTTGCAGCCCACCTTTTTTTAGCTCTTTTAGTCGAATCTTGCAACTTCACTTGTTTGAGATGTTTTCTCCAAAATAACCATGCTTCGGGCGTCGGCTGCAGTTTCACAGGCAACCGACTTGTATATCCTCCCAGAGACAGAAAGTTCCTCTGCGAAGTTCCATGAAGATCTTTAGAAAGTATAACGGTATACTGGCTGGGGGCGATTCCCTGCAAGGAATAAGCTGGCTCGAGGAGCAGGAAAAGCAAGCAACCGCTAACGAGTTATTGTTGATTGGGCGAAGTTCAATTAGAGAAACACTACACTACTTGCTGACCCGCTGCTGCGTCTTAAAGGGGCAGACCATAATAATTAATTGGACGCGGGAATAGGAGGAGTTTCACTTCACTGTCCGGGATGTTTGAGGAAGGAGATGGCTTGAAATGTTTATGCATCTGCCGCCCCCTTACAATAGGCAAACATGGTGTCGGTGTGCTTCACTGGAAACGTAGATCTGATTATTTTTTAAACAATGTGCACTGGGAGGTATAATGGTATACTTCATTGTCTTTATTGTACACAGTATGCCAAATTGCAGTGATTCCTTACTGCCATTTGCAATTATAACATAAACCTGCAGGAGATTCAAAAGGGAAACGCCCGGAGGTGTGTTTGTAAACACTGAATTGGGTAAATTGAACTCTGTTTGCTTTAAAATTGGAATGGTTTTGAACCACCCCTCGCAAAACGTTCAGCCATTTAACAGGTTACACAATTACCTTAACTAAATATGCCATTTTGCCAGGTGGCACATGTTCATTATTATTAATATTTAACTACGTTTTTAGGATTGCTATGTTTAATGCGTACATAATGTCTCTTATCATTGGTCTATATTCTAACGACTGTAGTACAATTCTGGTGTTCTTTTAACTACAGGATATGTATTTTTATTTTTCCAGGATCCCTGTTAGCTACACTTTTGGAGGTCCACACAAAAAACCACCATGACAGGACAGAATAGACAGGTACCAAGAAACACATACATGTTAAAGCAGCTTTGCATTATATTGCTCTACTGCAATATTGTACACAATAAAACAGGTACTGCATAATCTACAAATGTTTACATTGTCCTAAACGATTACTTCTATAACTTCAATTGGTTTTTATTTACCGAGTGTAGACATTTTATCGTTCCTGTCTTGGTCTTCAAGGGGCAATACATTTTAGATATTTTGGAGAGGGACTACTTCAAGAAAACGCTTTCGCCTACCCGAAACATTTACCCTGTATTGCCCATATCAGGAAGCCAGTGAGAAGACCTAGGAAGGATTAGAGATTGCATTTTAAAGAACAGTGTTGAATTACACAGACATGTATTTTATATGACGCCGTGAGTTTACGTTCCATGTTATCTGTTGTGCACGCAGGTAAAGAGACTGAACACGGAAGAGTCCACGCGCACACATTCCCCTCTCGTCGTTAATTATGTAAATTAAAATTCATAGGATGCCTGGGCTATACCACGTAAGAGGGTAGATCGGAGAATGGCCAAAAAATGGGCAAGTTCGAAAGCATCAATGAGCAGGTAGGTTGTGTGTTGTCTGTCCATTGAGCAATCACTTCATTTCACACTATAGTTATAGGGCCTTAAAAATTCGTTAAAAACGACAATAGTCGATTCTGGTTTATGCAGCCGATACATATTCATATTTAAATAAGGGCTATGATTGCATCTATCAAACTGTTTTGTATGCTGTTATATATGAATGCTAATATTCCCATTACAAATAATGCTTTCGACAAATAATGATTTATCTGCTTGGATATTTGGGAATTGGTTGTATTTTCGTTTGCTAACTTGTTGTCTAATATATTTAGTGTTTACAATTTCTAATATATTGAACTAAATAACAATTTTATATGGCTCGCTCACAGACGATTCTAATATGTAAAATTGTCGCCTATTAATTGCAAAAAAGTATATTTTTTATAAAACGTGTAATACCAGAATATAAATATACTATGTTTGTTACAACCATTTCTTTCTTTGAATAAACAGTCAAAATCTTCCTGTTGGATGATTATGTATAATTAATTAATTTCGTAATATCAACATTGTCCTCTCGCAGAATAATACAATATTTACTAATCAGATTTACATTTCTGAACGTATTTCCAAATCTCTCACTGTTCGTGTACACAAAGTCAACTGATAGGAATCCATTTCAAAGGCAAATCATCCTGCTGATCATTTCAAAATGTTCTGTTATATCATTGCGTTTAGTAATCGATAAAAATGATAAATGCATTTCTTACATTAGCTGTTAACAGTGAATCGAACGTTTGCAGTACGTTATTGTTCGTGCCAAGAACACCATATGGTGATATTTGTGTAAGGACTAAACACCACCAGATTCTATTAGTTTAGATAGAGGTCCGCCGTTTTCGCTGTCATTCAGAATTAACGATAGTGATTTGTTCCTATTAAACGAAGCATAATTTATTGAATCCAACAAACATTTTGGATTGTGGAACCAACAAACATTTTGGATAGTAAAATTGTCTTGCAGTTACGCTAGAAATTCTATTCTGTGTCCAGATTTTCTCCGATGGATGCATCAATAAGGTCTTTATAATGTTCTTTTAATTTTTTCCAAAACAATGTCACGTTATCAATGTGTTGCTTCATCTCATAATTTGCTGGATACTACAAAAACCGTGCAAGATCAAAGAGAAATCCAATTGTTCTAATTGACCAAGTATCTCGGGCTATAGGTCATCCATCGAATTTCTTCACAAATTAGTACAGCCTTATAACTATTGAACATTTCAGTTTTCCCATTTATTTGCAGTGAATATGTGTCAATATCGTTCATCGTTTAACTCTAGCATCAAAGCTTATTTTGACCATCCCGTTGAGGAAAATAATTGCTTAACTTCTGTAATTGCAGAATATCGACATGGGAACGGAACCACAGTGATTATAGATGTGTCAATGTTCTCTCGATTAAAAATATTAACATTTGTGCAAACAAATTTTCTGCATGATATCCTTTTTTCAGCAGGAAAAAAATTTACTTGGGTGTTGATTTCACACACGTCCAGAAAGAGGCAGGCATACAGTTGCACTCGACGCCAGCAAGAGCACAGGAGGGCAAACCAGGAGCAATGGAATGAATCTGGTGTTACATTTCCTTCAAATGCGGCAAGCATTAATAGTTCTAAAGATAAGCCCACCGATATCTCTTTTCCAAACATGTTTCCATGATCTTCATGGTCTCAAGCGGAGCAGTGCTAATTCGAAAGGTTTTCTTTGGCTTAATCTAACCGTTAATTAGAAACAGAACACCTGACATCATCAATCATGGCGTCTTAAGGGAGTTGAGTTTTATATTCGCCGTACCTCTGTATCTCCAGTCTGCCTGTCCCCATGTCTCTGTTCCACTGTAAGACAAATATTGCTTGTGGCCTCTCGGTCTTCCGAGAGGCCAAAAGTGAAGACTTTTCTTACTGGCTATAGGAAAGCCGTATTCAGACTATGAACATTTCATCGCAAAGACTATGACTTGCATTTGGAGAAACTACAGAAGCCAGCAATTGGGTTTGTATTTGTATTTTCTGTTTCTTTAGGCTACGCTGCAGGGCTTGTTTTATTATGTTTTACAGATGTGCGAAAAAATATGAAATAGGCTACCCTGGCCGGTCCGGTCCGTTCAATACGCTGAGACTGGAGAAACATATGCCCATCTTCCCACTATGCTGTCATTATACAAAGCAGGTGCATACATTCGCTAATTTACATGTTATCTCTGTTGGTTTCAAGCTAATTTATAAACGTAACCCCTGATCACTTACACGTGGCCTTTCTACTGCAAACAACGGTCTAATGGCACTTTTGGATATCATTCAGCTAACTGGCCAATTATGTTTATAAAGCATTCTCTGACCTATTGCTTACCGACTCCTGCAGCAAAACAAAACAGCTGTACTAACAATATAACACGATACAGGAACACTCGCATGGGAGCCAGGTGAGAGTGCTAAATGCTTACAGCGTATTATAAGGCTTGCAGAATCTGATAATTTCTGATGGTCTCAATTGTGTCCCTGTACGTGTTTTGGTTTGCTGGATTGAAACATTAAGATGTCTGCAGGCTCTGCATTGACAGCAATTCAATCTTCAGTGAAATAATCGGACGTGGAGGGTAGGGGTGCGACTGCTATTACAATGCCCCCTGATGACATAGACATGGTGTGTCCGGTAAGTGTTTGAATTGGTCAAACTGCATGATGTCAACGGGGCATGTCTCATAGTAAACCACTTTCATTATAAATCGGGTGGATTCTCTTCAACCAGAAAGCCACGAAGCAATAATAAACGCTAAATCATTTCAGGTTATTGCGGGCTTTGAACTCTTTATTCAATAATTATTTTACGGTCATACGAATTTATCACCATTAATGTCAATTGTAATTTGATGTTTATAATTTTTATCATCAAGAAAAAATGTTGCAGTCAAATAATACTACAAATAATGCCGTTATTCTAAATATTACATCACTAACGATATTACTGGACCAGCACCAGAAGACGGCGAAAAGACGTACCGTATTTTCCCTAAAATAATAGTTGGTCACACATTTGTGGGCAATATTATCTAACATCATTATTGACTGCCCGGCTTTTCTCTGCCCTGGTAGAAACCGACGACCAGCTTTATCGAACCAAGCGACAATTTCAAGCACCACTGCGTTATCAAGGAAACATACAGTCAACGGTTGGGGTAAATGTTAGCTTTGAGTTGCTGGTGCGTTTTAACAATAATCAATGGTAGCCTACGCTATACATACTCTTCAACACCTCTGGAAGGGCATATATATTCAAACTCTTATGGATGTGCATGTCGGCTATGTCTGAATATGTGTGTGTGTGTGTGTGTGTTTGTTTGTGTGTGTGCGCGTGTGGGTGTGTTAGTGTATGCGTAAGCGAGAGAGAAAGAGCGAGAGAAAATGAACAGGAAGTGAGAAAGTTGTTTTGTGTGTGCACGCGTAAATGACAGGTGAGGTGCATGCGCAGCCTTGGAGACAAGACATCAATCTCTCCTAGGCGCGTGTGAGTGGTCGGACACTGGCACGGATGGAGTTTTACGCCGGGTCCAACTCAAGCCGCGCTTTAAAGCATCACTAAAACAACACAATCGTAAATGTCGGCCTAAGGTGTTAAGACTGTTACATCCCGTATAGCATTTGGTAGTGTCATATTACACTCTGTTCAGTACCAGTTGTTTTTTCCTTCCGTCCGCGACTGAGTTGACAAATATTCAGATGCCCAACGGGGTATCGGAGAGCCCCAAACGCGCAGGGCCAAACGGCCTCGCAGCACTATCACCTCTGACCAGTTCATTTTCTCTTGCGGGTCAGAGCTTGAAATCCCCCGGGAGCGGTGTTGTTCGACACTAATACTCCATTGGGGTCCATTTAGGATCATAAAGAAGGATGTGGGAGGCCAAGTGCCCGACTACAAGGGTTGACGGAGAAACACAACTCGTTGCATGTTTCAGCATCACTGGCAATAACCGGCTTCATTAGCCTGTAATTATCAGGAACCATTTAAGTACCTTTAAACGAACGTTCATATAAAAGATTAGTATAAGCTCAGTCAACGAAACAGAACCAATTTGTAAAGTCTTATTATTTTATGTTAGTATTGTTGTTATATGGTTATGTTATAATATGTCTGGTAATTATTATTAGATCATTATACTCTATAATGAAATAATTAATTATGAGACATGTATGTATCTTAATAAAGGTATTACCTACACATCGGCTGTTCTTTTCTCTCCCCCCCCCCCCACACACACACACATATATATATATATATATATATATATATATATATATATATATATATATATATATATAT